>JARFNW010019773.1:0-11693 GCA_031763155.1 Dirona albolineata | reverse complement strand
CTAGGGATTCTTCATAATTTTATAATCGTAGATGTGTGATACAGTCCCACTTATTACCCCCCCCCCCCCCCCCTTTCCCAAGATAGAATACCACCACGAAGATGGAGGCTGTTGTACATGTATGGAGACAAAGAGGATTAGAACATTTAGTAATTAGTGGTTTGAATGTAGTAGGTAGACGTGCAAAAGGTTGGCAAAGAGTAACGTATGTGATGGGACAAAGACAAAACTATCACCAGCATCACCACCAACTCTACATACATTACAGATACCCATGACATAATATCTTGGTGAAGGTGAATGACAAGGAGAAGAAGAAAAAGAAGAGGAGGCGGATGAGGAGGAGGAGGAGGAGGAGGAGATTAAGAAGAATAAGAAAGGAAAATGAGATCAAGATGGAAAGAAAGAAAGAAGAAACAAAGGAAGAGGAGGGGGAGGAAGAGGATGATGATGATGAGGAAGATACGCATGTGAAGGATGATGAAGAGGTAACTGTCCCTACCTTAGTTAACGAAAACAACGTAGTGAACATCTCGAGGATCATGGAGCAGCGACAGCAATGATATAATTCTCTAACCATATGTATGTACAAATTGATAACATTTATATAGATGGTAAGAAAGTTAAGGCAACGCATCAAGTCAGGGTAGGTCTATTTGATTGAAGTGTTAGAGCAGTTCATGACTTAAGGGGTGGTGGCGAAAGGCATGCGAGGGTAATGTGCAACAACTGTTATATCTCTACAAAGTAAAGTAATATAAAGAAGAACAACAGAAAAGGAAACCGTAGGTGGTAAAAGGAGCTTTTCTTAAAAAGCGTCCTGATCAAGGACTGTGACGATACTG
The DNA here is from genome assembly GCA_031763155.1 of Dirona albolineata. Classification (NCBI taxonomy): domain Eukaryota; kingdom Metazoa; phylum Mollusca; class Gastropoda; order Nudibranchia; family Dironidae; genus Dirona; species Dirona albolineata. The sequence goes on along the minus strand of JARFNW010019773.1, from coordinate 10,848 downwards.
TGCTGATCATCCGTGCAGTGTATGTAGCTCCTATCCAAGTATTGTGCCTTTCACAAATATAATAGATAGTTTATGAGAGAAACAGTTTACAAATTCAAGTTCTCACTGGAAGCTCAACATGGACAAGGTCACTCAAAGGGGTGGTGGTTCAACTCTAAGGTTTGGCAATTGACTCATGTATATAGCAAATTAATGGTTCGGTTCCGTCACAGGCACAGGTTGGATCCCCACTGAAGACATTATCTTTCTGGAAGCGGCCTTTGTCTATTGTTCTGACATTATCTTCCTTCATTCTTAAATCAATGGTAATTTTATGAGCTCCAAACAGCACATTCACTAGAACAGACCTATGAAAAGAATGGCCGAAACTGAAAGCAATGTGGAGCGGCCCACTTAAAATCAATTAACGATGAAATTGCGATTATTTTGTCCACAAAAGCACTTTGTTTTCATGTTACCACGTTACTTTTGTTTTCATGTTACCACGTTACTTTTGTTTTCATGTTACCACGTTACTTTTGTTTTCATGCTACCACGTTACTTTTGTTTTCATATTACCACGTTACTTTTGTTTTCATGTTACCACGTTACTTTGTTTTCATGTTACCACGTTACTTTGTTTTCATGTTACCACGTTACTTTGTTGTCATGTTACCACGTTACTTTTGTTCTCATGTTACCACGTTACTTTTGTTCTCATGTTATATCTCGAGACAACCCAAGCGTCAGCCCCGGTGCAATGTCCAAAGTCAGACTCAAACCCCCAAATCATCGGCATGGTTAGTGAAATGTCTTAACCACTCGACCAACGCCTCTCCGAGTTTGCCTCACTTGAGTTCATAAAATTGCCATTAGTTTTGTTTCGGAGCACAGACCCAGTTTTAATTTTTTAAATGTTTTTTTCTTCTTTAATTTTTTTTAATTTTTTACCAAAAACCTATGCTACAATTCGGTGTTAAGTTTAATATTATAAATCAAGATGGCGTCCATAAATCTCTGTCACCATGACCCCTCTTCTTTGCATTAACCAATTTGATTCCTCTCTATTCTATTCTGAAGTTACATCCCTCCGTGTCCTGTGTCTTCTTTGGTCTACCCCAATGCGTCTTTCCATGTCGTCCAAAACGAAACCTTTTTGTTTGGAGGTATCCATGACTGAACCCGAAATAGCCAGGTTGAACTTGTATATATACACACACACAACTGTAGACAATCCTTTTTCTTCTAGTTGTTAGTTCCCGTTTGCCTTATTAAAAAAGGCAAATCTTAGGTTATGATAGATCTAATCTTTGCTTTTTTTTCTGAACTCGAATGGTTTGTTTGGAAAATATATCTTACAATACTTTTGACAATTTTTGTTCTGCATCAAAAACAAAATGATTTGTCTCAATATGTCAAACAAAATGATCGTAATTGAAAAGTGAGTGCTGTCTTACGATCTTGAAACATTATATGGAACTCTTTGGTTAACACTTGCATTTCATTCAATAAAAAAAGAAGAAGAAAAAAAGGTCTTTTTGAAATGGAAATACATTGCCTTTGGCAGAATGTACGCGACAGATTTTATGTGACTAATGCGGACTAATGGAGTGCCTGTAATGCATGTTGTTATTGCATTAGAATTTTAAAATCTCTACAATCAGAGTAAAAAAATTAAACAAACAAAAACCCCAATACGTAATACTGCCCGAGGTAATTTACAGAGTGTCATCATTTGGAAGTCAAGATGGGGTCACCCAAAAATAGTCAGATTATTACGTCGAGTAAAAAAACCGAAAAAAAACCAAACAAAAACAAACAGCAAAACAAAAAACAGACAAACCCCAAAAACAAAACAAAACAAAACCCAACAAAACCCCATAAAAACAAAAAATGCAACAACAGCAACAACACCACCAACAACAACTACAACCACAGCAACGCCGGCGACAACAACAACAACAACAACAACAAAACCCAAAACGAATATGGAGCTACCTTTCCGTTGTGATTGCATACCAAACTTGCCTTGGAGGAATAATCTCATTTACTCATATAGAATTCTCATAACACCTACATAATTCAATATTTAATGATAGCAAAGTGTGTGTGTGTGTGGGGGGGTAATAACATATACTTCTTACTTCAGTGACAATAAGTCATTTCCTGTCGGGTTCTAATGGTGAATCTTCCCTCAATTCATCACCGACTCAATCTTCCAATGCTCTTACCATTATGATTCAGCCTATCATAACACACCATTGACATTATTATTATTATCATGGTAAAAGGATTTTCAAGAAGTTTAACCTTTCCACAATTTCGAGCCACATTTTCGTAATCACTGCACGCGTTAATGCATTATGCCGTAAGGATCATGTGACTCGATACTAATATGGTAATCGACTAGAATTAAATATCGAGCTGGAAAAAATCGAAATTAAATTCAGAAACTTTCAACGGATGTAAATTCCAATGGAAGATGCAGTGAGGGACATGTCATACGTACAAAAACATCTTGGAAATGGTTCAATCGATCAGATAAATGCTATGTGTATAAGATCATCATGACATTTACAATGTTTAGCTTTGATTAAAAAAAAACCCCAAACCTTTCAAGCCATTGAAATTATACAATAGGTGGCAAACAGATGACATGTATTATTCACTTATAAAATTGACTACGTACTCGCCTTGATAATTTGAAATAGATGTCAAGGATAAAGGGTCACCATTAGATTTCAAACCAAACCTTTTATACATGAAATCATTCTAATGTTTTGAATTAGGCGGATACAAACGCATAAGAAGCAATTTCTAAAGTAATTTTGTTACAACGTTGCTCTTGCAAAAACCTGTTGTTGTAAAATATAAATCATATATGATTGAGCTAATGCCCAACGTTTTTCTTGATTCATGTAGTCATACCTGTTATTAAGGACAATTTTGTTACAGAACATGAAGGCTTGGATGTAATGAAATGTATCTAACATTTCTCAAAATGTAAGGACTTTAAATCAATAGAAGCAAAAAGTTGAAAATCAATAACTCGTAAAACGTATTTTGTGAAATCCAGAAGCCTTGAAAATTGGAGAAGTGTGAGAAATGGATATGCAACTGAAATTAAGACAGGTCATAATTACACCACTGGTGATGGGGAAATTGGTATAATTCAAGACAAGCATAAGTTTCAACTCCCCCAAACAAATCCTAAACAAAAAAAAACAACAAAATAAAAAAACCACCAATAACTACAACAAAGCAAAAAACAAAAAAACAAAACAAAACCAAAACCAAAACAAGCCGACCCAATCCAGATCTATTCGCATTCCTATCCTCAATTTCCAACCCTTATATATACACTTCTCAAAGAAGGGCACTATCTCATAATAAACTTAACCTCATTTTTAATACAGATATTCAGTTTACACGGACACGATAATAAAACATATATGACCAAAGGTATAGTTTGATATCAGTTTAAACAAGACAACGTTTTGCCTCAATTACGGCCATGTCGACGACAGTAGAAAACATTAACTCGAAAAACATTGAGGTAAAAAGTCTAGGCAGTCCTCTACTAACAGACTATGACATGAGCATGATTCATATTTCAATGAACCTCGTCTTACGTGGTAGCATTGCAATATTTGGTGTAGCATCAAACGTCATCAACATGATCATATTTGTCAGGATGGGCCTGAAAGACAGTATGAGTATTGGGCTAATGGTTCTCGCTATCACAGATTTCGTGGTCACCTTCTTAGCGTTGGCTGGAGGTTTGTGCTTTGTCATGCAGCTCTACTACCCTTACGGTCCCATCGATCCCACTGCCTTCCGTTACCTCTTTGTTGCCTGGTATAGGGATATATTTTACTTGGTGTCAGGATGGGTAACGACATTTTTGGCGGTGGAAAGGTGCGTATGTGTGATATTTCCATTTAAAGTCAGACACATTTTTACACGGGGGCGTTGTATTCTGGTCATGGTTATGATCTACGTGGTTATTTTTGCAATCCACGCTCCAGTCATCGCTACCCAGTGGCTTGAATGGAAACAAATCGTGGTACCCAACACAAATAAAACGATTAACCAGTTGAGGTTGGCATTTGCCGACAACAGGAAAGCTGTGAACATTTACATTGACATCGGAAACGGAGCTGTCTTGCCCATCCCATCACAGATCATCGTGTACGTCAGCGTCTTCCTCATGATCTACGGACTTCGGACGTCATCTCGGATCAGACAGGTCAAACATCAGTCGGATGAAGATGGCGACAAGTCAGAGTCCAAGCTGTCTTCACGTGAGGAGAGACTTGTCAAGGTTGTTATAACTCTGGCCATCATTCTGTCCGTGTGTAACATCCCGAGGTATTTGGGTGTTTACAGTAAGCAGATACTACCGGACGTCAACGTAGGAAGGCGTTATGCTAATCTCTACATTTTTTTCTGGAGTTTGGCGGCCATTACTTCTGTGATGAATTCAGCTGTGAACATTTTGGTCTACCTCACTGTCAATGTTAGCTACAGGAACATATTTAAAGAGATTTTTGGCTTCAAGGAACGTGACACCAAATGAAGCAAAAACGAATAATAAGATAAGATAAGATAAGATAATGATTTATTTCATCCCCGTGGGGAAATTCTTTGTACAGACGTAAATAATGCAATTTGTCATTAAAGTAAGAACAAACGATACAAAAATTATAAAATTACAACATACGAGCACATGCAAAGGGGGTGGACGTGTATATGACATAATGATATGTGTAGAAGGTGATAATAATAAATAGTAGAACTTATGTAGAAGAGGAAAAAAGGTAAATAAAGCAATAACATCACAGACATATCAAGTCACAGAGCCTTTCCACTGATATAAATAACATCAGCGTGTATATTTGGGGTAAAGCATTAGAAATGGTTATAAATCTAGGTTTCAAAACAAGGTATGTTAATAAATGAATAAGAATGTTTATGTTTATATTTGTGTTGAATTGTAAAGACGTATACTAAATGGTAAAAACGATCTAGACCCTGTGTTTCTGAGTTTCTGTTCTTGTAGAAATCAGACGCTGACTTCTATTTGATACTATAATTGAGGAGTATAAAGGTTGGTGTTCATCGCTTAAAATAGATTTAATCTTCCTGATACAAGTTTTTTTTCTAAAAGATTGTTAAAATTGTCAATATTATTTGTGAATATCAGAGATTGAAATATATTATATCATAATATGACATTGTGTTGTCCGCCATTTTTTCTATAAGCCGTAACGCTTCTTTACGTTGTGTTGTCAATATTTTTTGTATTGGATTATACTCACAACAGGACATGGCTTCAGTGATTCGCTGCCTGCACACATGTCTTATAGGTTAACGTAATGCTTGTGTTTTCGACCCCAAGCACAGAATAAATAAATACACAAAAGCGACAATAGGGCCAATTTGAATAGGTCATAGTGGCCACGACAACTAGGCACTCGAAACAAATATGGCGGACGTTCACCGCCATTTTGGTTTAGTTAAAAAAAATCATATTCTGTGGTTCTAAAGTCGTGCCATAAAAATGGCCTATTGTCGCTTCTTGTCAATGCTTATTCTGTGGCCCCAATGGAGTTTACACTGTCTGCTTGAAAATAGTGTTAGCTCACTTGTAGTGTCATTCTTATAGATATCAATATTAGCTTGTCACTGGATTCATCATAATGTTGTATTGCATTGCATGTCATTGGTTTGTGTTGCACAGTATTGTGTTACGTTGTGTTGCTTTGCATTGAGTTGAGTTAGTTGTATGTCATTTATTATAATGCACTGAATTGCATTATAAATGCACTTTATTTTTCGGGAAAAATTTAAAAATAAAATCTGGTTTCTCAAATGTCAAATGAAAGTTAGAGATATAAACATGGACTCTTACAAACCACGTCTAACGTTCATGGCATTCCAATCAACGATTTACAGCAGGTATTTTGGCCACTCTTAAATGTTCATGCTTGCACACATATATCTATCGAATGTACCTTGATACGTTCATATGTAGGTCTTCTATGATCCAGTTGCAATCTTGCGTGTATTACCAAGAAGCCCGTTTTCGTTGAAGTCTGCAAGACACATAGAGTACTCCCTGATGTATGACCTGGGCTAATGCTTAAGTTTTACCATACCAATCTCTTGCCCAAATATTAATCTCTATGAAGCCCAAAGGTCGGGCATGTGCGTTTGCTTGCTGGGGATTTGTGTGAAATATAATGTTCGTTTATTAACTACAGAGATTGACATCACAAAACAGCGGCAACAACAACAAGGTGTGGCGGCATAGCTGTGTGGTAGTGAGTTGGTCTCCTGTCATTGGCAAGGCGGTGTTGCCGTGGCAGACATCGTTTTTCTTGTCTTCGTTACTGAATCTCACTGGTACTGTATCATTATCTTACTATCATTCTCTTCACTATCAGTGTCCGCTGGGGAGCTGGTGGCGCAGTGGCGCAGTCACTCGCCTTTGGTTCTCGAGGACGGGGGTTTTAATCCCGGGGGAAGCACCGGATTTTTCTCAAGATCTTGATCCCACTTTGCGGCACCGTACTGCGGCTGACACCTGGATTATTCCGATCTACCCTCGGAATAGACCCTAAAGATGAATCCCCCCCCCCCCCCCCGGGGATGAATAAAGGGAACTGTTTTTTTGTTTTCCACCTTCCATTTATTCGTAACAACAACGACAACATAGTTTCGACAGGTCAATATTACTATGGTGCTTTGTTGGGGTGCTCTGTCCCAGGTACCGTCATGGAGTTGGCCTCCACACTGCCTTGCGACACAAAGTGGTTTAGGTAACAGAAGTAAAAAAATACTAACTTGATGAAATAATCAGTACATAGTTCAGTTAGATATGCGCGACAGATAATGAAACTTTCATTTTGATTAGCAATTATAATTACTGAGTTGACTCACATCTTACAATGGCGCGATGTGTTTAATGTAAAACATACGAAGTGTTTAATGTAAAACATACGAAGTGTTTAATGTAAAACATACGAAGCCCCCAAGGGAAAAACAGGGGATGTCCATTTTATTGAGTTTTAAGATTATATGACTGATAGATACACCAGACGGACTAGTTGATAAAGAGGTAACAAATTCAGATGTAGTGAACCAGTCAGCCATATAATTTACGCACAAGGGAAAAACAGGGAATGTCCGATTCACCACCATTTAAACTTTTTATTTTCTCTTACACAAATAATGAAAATTAAAAGAATGTAGCTTTTTTCAATCAGATAATATAATAAGTCTTATGAAAATAGGCTAGTTTTATATCAAAAGTATAACCCTATACTGCATCGGGAGTCTCTAAACTTTATTTTTCTGTTTTCTCAAAATGGTCAAAATGGACATTCCCTGTTTTTCCCTTGGGGGCTTCGACGACATTTTAAACTAATAAACAAATATGCACCATTCTTAAGTTAGAAATCGAATCAAAACAGAATATCTGGCATGATATATGGAGTTCAATAATATTTAAATTCATCGACAACAGGAACATTAAACCATTGAAATTTCAACTTGGATAATGAGAGGCTACGGAGCTTGCATTGATAGAAGACACGAGAGAATAGCGGGGGATAAATACCGCAACAGAAAATAAAACACCCCAACAACAGAGATGAGATTGGAAACGAGTGTAGATAGCGAAGTCCCAGCCTGTGCCCAGTTCGACTTCATCGACTTGCCGACCATGAGAGCTGACCACCCAGCTGACCGTTTATGGGTGTCGGGTGGCCAACCTCCATGGCCGGAAAGGCGACAACGCAGCTAACAGTCAAACCTGTGCCATCGAATTGACAAGTTAAAGACAACACATGACTGACAACACGTTAATGAGCATTGCAAGTACACATAATAAGGGAGGGGCTCCACTGGTCGAGGGTTGGACGCCCTTCATTTAGTGTGACGTAGCAGTGCTATTGGAATGGGACCAGTTGCAGTGGCGTCGCGGGAATGTGGAAGCAAGTAGTTCCAGACAAAAACTATTAGACAAACTGCCGATTGACAAGATGATTCTGCTGTTTCACCGCCTCAATAGCAACACAATGCTCTTGAAAAGGATCGTTTTCAAATTCTTATTGATGTTCACAATTTCAAATATGCAAACTAAAAGTTAATTGTGTGCTGTGGCTGCAGTTTACCTGACAACATTTGCATTGGTTCAATCTTCGCTTTTGGAAATGTTTTTGTTTGTATTCTGTTTTATATTCTCTCTCACTGACATTGCAACTATTTTTTTCTGTTTACTATCTGTGCCTCGATCCCTATCCGTTTACTTCAATGCGTCTGACAAGAAGGTGTATGTTTTATCAACTCATTTATCCTCTCGTTCAAGATAACATAAGCTAGATACGATACATCTTTATATCTAGTACAAAAATGGCACATTTTCTTGGTGTTGCATACTATTTTTACAAAACAATTTCTATCGACGCTGAAACTTGCGCTCACTTTGTTTTTCCCCTCCAACCAGTCACTTCATTAATAAATATTTCATAAAAACGAAAATAGATAATTAAATAGATACATACCTAAATATAACGACGACAATTTCATGATTAACTATGCAACTACATGGAGAAACATATGTTCATATGAAATGATTGTGACGGTAACAATTTGACGGATGATGGTAAAAGTACATTTTATATCTGTCTTAACAGATATATGGAGATGAGGTGGCCTAGTGGTTAGGACAGCGGATTTTCATTGCAAAGGCCGTGAGTTCGAATCCTATCCCAGTCACTTCGTTGTTTCTCTTGGACAAGAAACTTTACTCCAATTGCCTTACTCGACCCAGGTGTAATAATGGGTACTAGCTTACAGCTGGGGAAGTAATCTGCAATAGACCAGCGCCCTATCCCGAAGGGTGACGTATTGCCACTCTGTCCGCTCTATGGGTCTCAAGGCTCGAAAGGACTTTAATTATCAGATATGCGCTTAGAACTATGCATTTGAGACACAGTTTTTATGTTTCATAATACATCGCGCAATTCAAACAAACTTTTGGTGCTTCTTGGCCCTCCAGTAAAATGATTATAACCACCATATGTCCTATTGGTGACCAGGTTTCATCAGGAGGCATCACAGGAAAGAGACGGCATTAAAATTAAAATGTTTCTTTCCCACACGCTCACTGCGAGCCCTCTACACATTGTTCCATACTTGTAAGTATTCCCTATTCCTGGAGGGACTGTTCGTTTGAGTTGGGGGACAATCGTGAGTACCGATGAATGCCGAGCGTTTATATATAAATGGGGAAAATCACATTATATCATTTTGGTGACATCTAACAATTCAATATCAGTTGTTTTGTAGCGAGATTCTCTTATAAAATGTCCTGATTAAATCACAACAAACACCTGAAACGAAGACGATCTAATCCTGCAACAGCGGCCATTTTGACGGACCAATGCACAGACGAATAGCATTTGCCTTCCTGTAGATCACACAAGACGCACAATGACACCAAGAAAACAAAACTAATTGCTGGTGGAAAGGGGACGATTCTCAAGATGATGTCATGAATTGGCTCGTTTCTTGTTTGTCTCCACAATTATCTTGGCCTTCCAAACTTCCAATACAATTTTATTTATTGTAGTATTTAGTGCTTGGTCGGCCAGTCAATATAATATGTTTTATATTCTTCATACCTGCAGCTTCCAACATGTTTTCGGCCCCTCCTCTTTAAATTCAATCATACTTCCAAGACACACGTTTTGCAAGGCGGCCCAATGATATTATCACCTTCTCTATAAAACCATGCCCCACTCGAAGGTCCACCTAAACATCCTCCCTGCTATATATAGCACGTAGCTTTCCGAGTTCGGAACAGTTCGGAACAGTTCGGAACTTTGCGTGCAGAGTTGGGGTATCGTCGATGACCTTCAGTGTCGTGGAGTAGTGTTTCAACATGGTAACTTGTTACCGCTTCTACGAGGAGCAAGTCGTATTGCTACGCCTTCGTGCATACGAATTTTCGTTCACTCATCCCCCGAAAACATGACACAGTATACAAATCGGAGTATGTAATCAGCTTTAATGATTGACATGGCTGCATAAATTGTGCTGTCAATCATTGAAACTATTTACATACTCCGATTTTTGCTAAAGTCTACATAGCTTCAGCAAGTCACCATTATTACTATATGACACAGTATATTACATTGATTGTTGCAAGTTACAAAAACTCGCATTTTTCAACTTTCAACCCTGGAGCTAAATCTGTTTCCACGCTCCAATTAAGACAGACAGTCGCTCATTTTGCTCAGATAGAACGTGGACTACAACATGGTTCACATAATATAATATACATGTTTTTGTTTATCAGGAAAAAGGGGGCATGGGTGCAAACAAATTGTGAATGTATAAAACGTGTTACTGTTGTATACAACGACGTTCGTGATCACATGCCCTATCTTAATCTCACAAACATGTTTTGGCCATTCAGTTGGGGTCGAGCAGCTGCTTGTCACCTCGATTTTGGCCCTGCACTCTCAAATCTTTTCTGAATATGAACTGTCCATCTCAAAATATGATCAGTTATAGGACCGTATCTGAATCGTCTAGAAATGTATCCTAGGTGTGGCATGCCACAATATCATTATCGTCACCTTCATGTGTTTTATGATAAATCGCTGACATTTCTGCATCTTTCAGCGCCCCTCTCCCGTTACAACTTTTTTTTCACTGTTGATTAGCCTGAAGCTCTGGTAACGTTGACAATTCCAGGAACTTCAGCTATTGAACTTCCATAATATTGGATAAGACCAGGTAGCCCCCCCCCCCTCTCTCTCTCTCTCTCTCTCTCTCTCTCTCTCTCTCTCTCTC
>JARFNW010019663.1:0-14897 GCA_031763155.1 Dirona albolineata | reverse complement strand
ATATCTTGGAAACAAAGTTCATCTTGTATATCTTGAAAACAATGTTCATCTTGTATATCTTGAAAACAATGTTCATCTTGTATATCTTGGAAACAATGTTCATCTTGTATATCTTGAAAACAATGTTCATCTTGTATATCTTGAAAACAAAGTTCATCTTGTATATCTTGAAAACAAAGTTCATCTTGTATATCTTGGAAACAAAGTTCATCTTGTATATCTTGAAAACAATGTTCATCTTGTATATCTTGAAAACAATGTTCATCATGTATATCTTGGAAACAAAGTTCATCAATCATGTATATCTTGAAAACAATGTTCATTTTCTTAATCTTGAAAACAATGTTCATCTTGTTTATCTTGGAAACAATGTTCATCATGTACAATAATTATATCTATTGGATGTTTGTAATCTTTTCATCGTTCGTCGATTAAATAGACTATAGGGATCAGTATTTTCTAGACATTGTAATGCTATTGTCATTAAAATATAGATCTTTTTCAAAGCCGATATTACGTGTGCAATTTTTCTTTCAATTGTTTGAGAGGATGCATGCATTATTGTCCCGACTCGACATTCTCGTTGTAGAAAAAAAGTTTCTTTCAACACTACCCTATGATTCACAAGAGTGGTGCCATTCCTGATACGAAAAGATTTGTACGAGCATACCAGATTATAGTTGGAGTTGTAGTGGCCACAGACCAAGCGTCTATCGCGCGGTGGACACTAAAGTTACAGCGATAACACGAATTGACGTGTCACCACTCCGTAAGGGCGAAAATAGACGCTTCGCGCACAAAGTCAAAATTAACTTGACTCAGAGTACAGAAGTTCTGTATACTGTGACATTTGTTTAATCTAATTTCATTGAAATAATCAATTCTCGTTTTGCGTGTTTATCTTACTGCTGTGATATGCCTGGTTTATTATCTTTTAAATGAAAATAAAGATGGATGTCGGTCCCAATTGTTGGATACACCGACAAATCTTCATACACTTTATGAAATTGCCCCTTTAAGAAGTGACGAGATGTTACCCTTCTGGATAGGACACTGGTTTGTCTCAGATTACTTCACCAGGTGTAAACTGGTACCCCATTTCTACACCTGGATCGAGTGAGTAATTCAGTAAAGTTTCATGCCCAAGAAAAACCCAGAGGCAAAGGTGCACTAGAAGTTTCGAATCGGACAAAGAAGGGAAAACCACTTTTAAAAAGGAAGGCGATATATTTTTAAAAGTCTAAAAGTGCAGCGTGCACCTTGCCTTCGAATTGTTTAAATTCGCAACTGTTTTCGTGTCGTCCATTCATTTTCCAGCCTACTTTCTTACTTCATTTGATAAGACCGGCATGGCAGGTCCTCTGTTTAGCCGCAGGTATTTGGAGTAGAATGGCCAGGGGAACACACGCACACACATACACACACACACACACACACACACGCTCACACACACACAACAACAACAACAACAACAACAAAATCAAAACACCCCCCCCCCCCAAAAAACCCCCAACAAAAAACAAAACAAAAAAACAACAACAACAAAAACAAAACAAAAACAGTGGTCATTTATTGTAATCTCAAATCCAAAATTCCATACATTTATTTCAATATTTAATATGTCTACCTACCACCCACTTTTCTAAAAGTATCATCGTCATCATCGTCGTCATCGTCCTTGTCTAGGTCATCGTCGTCGTCGTCGTCATCGTCTTCGTCTTCGTCGTCGTCATCGTATGGACCTCATGGTACATTGTTGACCAATTTACTGGTAAAGGTATTTTCATCACCTGCTTGTCTTTAATTTCTGATGCAGAGTGCAGAGTCTTTCTTAACAAACAAGCACAAGGATAAATAAAGTCTTTCTGTTTGTTTTGTTTTTTCCTGAAATTTTGCGATCTTTCATTTATTTATTTCTTTGAGCGTTTGAAATGCAATTTTCTGAGGGTCAGTGATTTTAGAAACAAATCAATCATTGATAATAATTTTGTGAAGCCAGTCTCCCTCCACTCGACACCCTTCCTTTCCACTTTCCACACTAGGCCCTAGTTTTGACAGCGGAATCACTACTTCAATCGAAAATCGAAACTACTTCCGGGCCGCTGTCTGCGTTTTGTGTTTGTGAAGAGAGCTGAGCCCGTCGACAGTTCTGCTAGCCTTGCTATCATTTTATTTAATTTATCAAGGAGTTGTTGCAGTCGTACTTAGTCACAATGGTATGTATCTCATAATAAAAGCAATTTGTTTCTATAAGCCAAGCGTTGAGCATGGTGGATAATTCTGAAATTTATATCCCACATTTGGACTGAAAGTTGCTGTGTAGCTGTGCCACGTCGGTGTTGGAAAACAGACAGTGTCAGTTCAGGATTGGTTGATTGAGACGCTTCTTTTGAAGACAGATAAACGGCAACATTAAAATGGGGTTAAAATCCCTCATCTCTTTCTCCCTTTCTAATTTTCTGTGTATGTGCATCCTTCTAGTTCTAGACTATCTTTCCTTCTGATCTCGACTCTTTTACTTACTTTTACTTTTATGAATTTGAGATTTGAGGACATGAGATTGAGATGAGATGAGTAGAAAGTAGAAGAGAGAGGGGAGGGTGTGTCAGTGTTGTTGTTGTTGTCAGATTGAGATAGTGGCAGTGGTGTGGCAGTGTGGTCTCTATTTTACTTTTTGTTCTTGTAACATTATTTATTGATAGATATATTATATATATCATCATTGACTGGTCTCTACACACCCTCTGACTCTGACTCATATCCATATTTTGTTTGTATATTTGTAGTTTGTCAAAGTCCTGTACACTGTACTATACTACTGTACTGTCGTACGGTACTACTACTACTACTACTACTACTACTACTACTACTACTACTACTGACTGTTGTTGAAACATCCTAAATCATTATAATTTCATTCACGATGCTTAAGCCTTACACCGAAAGGTACAAAAGGTAAATGAAATTGATCAAGAAAAAAAGATAATTATCATTCTGGACTGTACTGTTTATTTTCTAAGGCGAATTCCAGGGAAGCCACCCTGCTGGAAAGTGAAAGCATTTTATAACAAAAATGCAAACTTGTTTCTATTTCTAGATTAAAGTGTGAGACTTTGCAATATTTTCTGATACCATCTCTTGTTTGTTATGAATTATGGAAGCTTGGCCAAGTCTTGGGGAGCATTATATATATATAAATAGACTTGTGTTTTCATGTTTTTGTTTGTTTGATATTGATACTTTTTTTAGGTTGGTAATATGTGTAACTCAGCACCACGTTTACTATTTTTAGTGGGGCTACAACATGACTGAGGAATAAATAAAATTTATCAAAATTTCTAACTGAACTTTTAGATTTTGAAAAGATTAAAAGTTAAGCAATGCATTCACAAGGAATTCATTAGAAAACGAAAAATGTAAAAATAAACACGTTTTATTGTTTGGGTCTATTTTTAGACCATTTGAGGTTGATGAAGTCACATTTTGTTTTGAAAAGTGAAAGACTTTCTAATAAAATTAGTTTTGACATTTATTTTGGATGTTAAAGTTAAAAGAAGAAATAATTCATGTTAACGGAAAAAGAAATGGGAAAAGATTAATTTGTGATTTTATACAAATTTTAAAAGATTTGAGATGCGTGTGAAGTTGAAAACATCGCCGAAGCAACTAAACTCGACACAGCTTTCATAATCAGTGAATAAAATCGTACTCTTCAGAGAATAACATAAGTTTAGGTACAGACTTGCTATTTTAAAAGCCTTGGTGAAGATAAGTTATAAAATAATATAGAAATACAATTAAAAATGTTTGTGTTGACTCAATTATTTCGCAGCGGCAATATCACCGCTTTTGTCAGCTTCAATTCGCTCAGGACCGCAGGGCTCATATAATTGACTCTAAGAAGTTATCAAATGACAGGGTCGGGGTTTGATTTCTCAGCCGCTGTTTTATTTTCTTGATTGATGATCATTGAAATAAATTTTTGACATATATAAAAGCCATTAAATTAAAATAACCACACATTGACATTGGTCCTTTTTTCTCAATAGAAGTCAAATCCATTCTTATTTTCATGATAGCTGAAACGTAACAATTGTTGTCAAATTGTTGCTTAAGTCACGCATTGTGGATTCTAGCATAAAAGCTAGAGTGGATATATATAATGGTCCCCTCACTACATTCAGGCCATGGAATTCTCAATGCATAGAAGTGATAAAATAATACATAATATATATTAATTCTTAAGCAAGTGTAAGAATCTCTTTTTAGTAAGCGGTTTTTGTTTTGTTGCGTCCAAAAAAAGAACTGACTGCGACATTTATTATATTATTTTAAACATGCACTGAGGTATGTTGAAGAGGCATGGAAAAGTACCAAGAGTTTATGATGCTAAAGATCATCATGTGCACCAAGGCCCTACTTGTGTTTATAGTATATATATATATTAATTTTATTATATATTGTATTTATGAATATATTTTTAAAAATCTTGTTTCAGTTGGACGTGGAAAGCATGACCCGCTATGTCTCACCCATCAACCCGGCTGTGTTTCCACATCTGACAGTTGTCTTGTTGGGGATTGGCCTCTTCTTCATGGCTTGGTTCTTTGTGTATCCTTTGCAAATGATGATGACTATGGATTGATTTTTTTATAATCTTCTTTCTATATTTTTTTTCCTGCTAATTTTTGTGTGGTTATTACTGATAGTAAGGCTTAGTTGATCTTCATGAATGGATCAATATATATATATATACTAATGTCCTATTTTATCTTATTATTCCCTAAACATTTGAATTGAGCCTGAACCCAGCAATGCAGAATTACATCAAAAACATTTTGACATAATATGTATAATATATATACGCAGCAGTCACTGCCTAAGAGCTTTTGTCTGAGTGCACGGTTTGGCCGCAGAACCGAATTTTTTCTATGTAAAGTTACTCCTCTAAGTGCACAGTTGCTCGGAGTGGACTCTGCCTAAGAGCACGTTATTGCCCTCAGCGACCCAAATTTACCTGACATTTGTGATCGAAATTACGTTTTTTAAACCAAACCTATCAGCCACGTATTAAATCACCACGTTTCATTTTGTTAAGAGACGCAATATTTGGGAATGTTGTACCATCTGCATTGTTCCAGGCTTGTTAAACCGACACTGACATAACACTCAGTGGGGAAATTATTGCACAATGCGATACGCACGACTGCCTTCTATAAAGACTAGGGATGAGACATTCGCAATGACCGTCAAGGATTATGTGTGTTTCATTGTTTGGCTCTTCAAAGGAGATGCCAACTTCATAATATGCGAGTCTCACACGTTTTGTCGCGATGTGCACTGATTGGCTTTCAATGCGGTTAACGTTTTATTTGAAAAAAGACGATGAGTTGATACTGGTAAAATTCAATTGGTTAGAAGGCGGAGTTATTGATGAGTTGACCGATGCTGACATATTCTCTTCATATGTGATCATAATATGCCATAACCCCGCCCGCCATGTCCTCTTCGCGCACGGTTCACCTAAGAGCACATATTTTTTCGTCTCCCAACGACCATGCACTTAGGCGGAGACTGCTGTATATATATAGGCTACTTTCTCAATTTTCTGAACAAAGTCTTGGATCAAAATATTTTTCTTATCAGTACAAGTCTTAAAATTATGATATATATGGGGATTGATTTACATGACTTTACAATAGCATAATACAACAATGAATTATAGTCAATGACACTCATTTCAGAATGATGAGGTTCTGAAAAGAATGTATATATTTTTGTCTTTACTACTAATTTTTGGTAAATATCAATGCCCTCATGGATGATCTAACTCATTTAGTATTACCGTTCATATTTACTGCTCATGTCTTTGGAACTATTGTGAGGAGTGCTGTGACGGTCATAATGACTTTGTCATTCTTTACAAATAATTATAAATAATACTGAGAAAAATTATATAGATGTAGTGTTAATGTCGATCATAAAATTAATTCCTTCATTCCGGAATCAGTAATTTGGCCATTTAACTTTGCTGTTTATTTCATGATTAAACCCATGGTAGGCCTACTATTCAGTATTAGGTGTTCTTTTCCTTAAACAATTTCCAGCTATGAGGTTACAAGTTCCAAGTTTGCCCGGGATTTGAAGAAGGAAATGGTTATCTCTCTTGTGGCTTCAGTCTTCATGGGTTTCGGAGTGTTGTTTTTGTTGCTCTGGGTTGGAATTTATGTGTGACAGACAAACATCAGTCATTCTATTGTAAGTTCAATTGGCAAATATATCGAATAACAAAATTAATGTACATTGCATCATAGCTGCTGTTATCATGAATATCTACTCAAGCCTTTGAGGGTATAAAGATAAACTAGTTCACAAATCAACATACTCTGCAGCACCAGTATTGCACAAGCATCCAAACCTACATCATTGTTAATGTTGACTTATTTCTTTGCATTGTTCAACACAATATTAAAAAGTGTGACAGAAACTTGTAATAGCGTTGCAAAGGGAAGTCAATGATAAATCTAAAGCGTTAACATATTTTCTATTCTCTTGTTTATTATTATTATTATTTATTATGCATGTTAACCATGCCAAGAAAAGTCGTATTTATGAGGGTAGCAGTAGCAGTAAAACATTGACAAAAGTTGTGTGTGGCTACCAAAGGGTGATAACTTCATGGATGAAACACCTAATACTGACATTTTAGGGTGCCCCTTTTTCAAAAACATAAACCATCACAATGTGGGTACCAAAACAACATTGTTTTAGCCTAGGTATGCTTTTGAAAAGGGGGGAAAACTCGAAACTGAGATCGAATCACCACATTATGAATCCAGTCGATGTTGATGTGTATCTCGACAAAAATGGGTCTCTTTTGTGACATAATCTGGACAGCATTCAGAGTGGTGTTTTTAAGATTATAGTAGAAATATTAATTTTAATCTATTTATTTTTTCTATTATATAATATTTCCTTTGTGGGCCCAGGTTAATAGCAGTAGTGTCAATCATCTTGTTACTTATATAAGTTATATATTATATTACTCCACCAATGATATGTGTAAATTTTTTTTCCAGGTTACATTGGATATGAGAGGACGCAAGTTGTGGAAAACTGGAATAACACTGATGTTGTTGATGTGAGAGTTGGATTTTGCATGGGAGTGAAAATGCAGTCATTTTGTTTTATTTATGAAATAAACGTAACATATTTTACCAGGCAGCGTCCAGTCTTACATTCATATTCAGGGTGTACTGCAAAACTGTTGTTCCAAAGTTAAGACAATACACCACCTATACTTCTGTGCATTCATATGAATGTGACACTGTCATTGACAGACGCAGACCAGGAGGAAAACAAGTAACATATTTTTGTGAACCATTCCAATAGCTGTGACTTTTACCATTACCAATTACGCCAATGGAATTCTCGATGAACAAAAAAAAAAGAACTATGGCTGTATACATTTACTTTTCATGATATATCTGTCTCTCTGAAATCAAGGAAGGTATTTTATGTATTTCAAAACTCTTTTGTGCCCTGCACTACGAAAGAGTGCAACTTTTTTCCTGAGTTTTTGTACATGCATACCATTCCAATAGCTACCATAGGTCTTTTCCCGGTTACCAAATTGGGTCAGCTCTTTGCAGCCGAGAATCTGAAAGATCAGTTCTGATTCACAATTCCACAGAATAAAAAAACTACACGGAAGTGACAATAAGGACCCATCTGCCTATGCTAAGTTATAATGGCCACTACATTAGTACATAATGGCGTACATATCATGTATGTGTAAATGTTCAGTTCACCATTTTTTCTTTTTATTGACATCATGTGATGAGAAGGTTGTGCCAGCTCTTTGCGGCTGAGAATTGGAAAGATCGGTTCCGATTCACATTTCTTCAACTGTCAGTCTTCATGGCCCACAGAATAAAATTCACACAGAAGTATTGATAGGACCCATCTTCCTGGGCTAATGATAATGGCCACTACAACATTGGCGTACATATGATATGTATGTCGTCTATTAATGTTCAGTTCACCATTTTGTTTTTTATTGACATTGTGGTGATAAAGCTGTGCCACTTAATTTTAATAAAAAAAATAAAACGGTGAACTGATCCTAAGTACATATAATCGACACAATTGCTAAATTCTTATTTTGTGCCGTAGCCCATAAGCTATCATGATGTAGTGTAGAATTGTTGGGAACCGAACAAGTAAACCAAGGAATCGCTGGATTATGGGTGTGATTTCTCCCATGACCCACATAAGATGAGGGTGAGGAAGATGAATCTAAATCAGTGTATAAATGACACATGAGAAATTTTGTTGGTATTTCCGATCTTTTCACGACAAAAGAAAGTTGGAGGTATGGAAGTCGATGTGCACCCTCTGGGGAGGGAATTATTAATAATCCAGATTCTTGACTCAACAATCACCAGAATATGACTGATTACCAACGAGTGATTCGAAAGAAAGAAGACAAAAATATGAAACAATTTTCTCAACTTTGTAGTCATGGTTTATTCCAGCCACACAACTTTGACAATAACGGAAGTATGTGACATTCTAGCCTCAAGCAAATGAAAACACAGAACTCTTGATATTAAAGACGATGTCTTTATATATATATATATGTCTTTAAAAGATAAACCAACTTCCAAAAGAAAAAAAAGTCAATCACAGTCATCAACTAAAAGGAACCTGATTGGAGATGTAATATTTTTACACCATCCAGATAAAGAATATTATACAAAGCTTCAGAAGTCTTGTCTAAACAATTGTACGAAATTATATACAAAAATTGTCTAAAAACATAATTGACTCAGTCCACATAATAGTGAACAGTTAGCATTTCTAAATTTACGAATAAACAATCTAACCGTACAGCAACCACTTATTTGTTGTAAAATTATAAGGACAGAAAACAAGTCTTGAACCTTCCCCACCCCCTTTTCCTAAAAAATAATTATTTAAAAAAAAAAAACAACCCAAAAAGCAAAAAGAACTTGAATGACATTGTCATTTCTTTCCATGAAAATATAGCCTGTCCCTGCTGTTCAGAATTATCTAAAAATCCCAGTCATACTCAAATAATGGCAATGTTTGATGTCAGTAAAGTAGAATCAATGAATCAAAATAAGGCATGAAATATTGATCAATGTGGATTATAAATATATGTACATCGCTAGCCCATAACTTGTGTTCAGTTTTCAGTTGCTTCTGGCTCTGCTGCTGGCTCTAGCTGTTGAAGCTGTTTGAGAGAGAAAAAAAAAATATTCAAGCCCTGACGACAAACACATAATTTAATTCAACCACATTTACACAATAAATAGTAAATAGAGTGGCATACTATGAACGTTTAGCCACAGTATTGGCAAAATTTTTCTTTGCTGACCTGAATACAAAATACTAGTGCATTCCTAAAAATAATTGTAAACATTCTTCTCTTTATTCACTAATTAATCAATGTCTTTTGTTTTTCTTTATAAAATTAATAAAATCAGTGTCAACATGGTTTAATGTAATATTCTAATACAGTAGAAGTCAGACTCAACAAACTAGCTCGGTCAGTTTTAGTACAGTGCAACTTCTGGATAACAACAACCCCTGGATAGCGACATTGACCCATGGTCCCGATTTTTTTGCTAATATACTATTTATTAGTAATAAAAACCCCGAAATAGCGACATACATTTTAGTAAAACCACTGTTTAGCGATAGCAGGCAGTTGACACCCGACATTTGATAACAAAATCTAGCGAATTAGGCAACCTCATTTCCAACCAGCATTATCTCGTACTCTTAGTTCTTAATCGTAGCCAATAAAAACGCTTATTTTCGCTATTAAACCCTTTGTCAACAGGAAAAATACACATTCAACCGTGGTTGGGACGTGTCTTATCACAGGCACTGGTCTGCGCATCGTTATATTCACAGGTCTCACTACGCCCCCTTTTCCGTCATCTTGAAAACCTCGGAATAACGACACCCCTGGATAACGACATAATTTTCCGGTCCCGGGCGATGTCGTTATCCGGAAGTTGCACTTAGTTTGTTGGAGCCAAGGGCATAAGCTTTCCCTCTGCCTCCCCCCTAACACAAACACATCCTGCATTGATTGTCTATACACCACTCTTTACTCTCCCCACCCACTCCCATTTATCCAAGTTCCGCGACTTTGTCTCTTTGATCTCATATCATGTTATCCCACACGTCAGCTGTTCGTCTGCTGCCACTATTACATGGCAGGATATGGCCTGCGGTACATTTCTATAGTTTTGTGTCTTGTCAGCCAACAGCAGACCTTTTGTAGTTCGAATTTCAACTCGATGTTTTTTGTGAGCTTGCCTACACTTCTGGTTCGTTGGAACCGAGGATGGGTCTGAGATTAGTTCGTTCGATAAAATATATTTTACCTAAGTCAATGAAGGGAAAAAAACAGGAATTTTTCTCTGTTCGCTGAATGCAAGGTGTTCTTTGAGTCTGAGTTCTACTGTAGAACACCACCTTGGTTTATATTAACCCGTACGTTGCTACATACTACAAAAGTCGAAGCTTCCGCTGTGCCTTTCCAAGAACTACTATAGTCGAAATAATATATTGCCAAGATAAAAGGTGAATACAGAAAAGTACAGCCCGACCTATTATTGAACGTCCCTTTGTAGTTGATTTACTTTTGCTATCCAAGTATTTTTTTCAATACAATCTTCATTGTTTTAACTCTTTTTTTTGTGCGCTTTTTTCACTAGCCCTTATTTGTTTCTTATAAAACAAGCTTGAAATTATCAATTATAATTACAATGAGCAAACCAGAAATACTAGTTTATCACCATGTTACAGATTCAGTCAACAGTCTAGAAAAGGTAAGTGTCAAAAATTTCAACATGCCATCTAATTTAGTTTACGAGTTATGAATATATTTGGGAAGCATATCAATTTTAGAGTTTTCATGAAAACAAGTGGTTACCAGAACCTACTAGGGTCAAAAACTGGTGGCAATGTAAGGGTTAAAACAATTGGACACCACCAGTAAAAGTAATATCATCAATATGCCAAGCAAATAATTCTAATGAACGCCAGCTTCAAGTGTAAACTCGAAAAGTAGTCCATGTCCACTTGGGACGGCTAAAATTCAAATAATTAGGATTAACACCACTCAATTCATGATAATTGGACACAGCACGATTTTTTGTTTCTGGTACTGGCAAGGCAACCCACATTCGCTAGAAATGAAATGGGGCAAGCAAAACATTTCCCACAAACCATTAAAAAAAAGTTATTACTATCATTAACACTGGAAAATAATACACTTTATCAAATGAATGCAATAAATTAAAAGGAATTGAAATGCTCACCTGTGATTTTAATTCATTATTTTCTTCTTGAAGCTGTTCACATTTCTGTCTCAATTCTGTCACTTCCAATTTAAGAGTCTCAACATCTGCTGCTTCTGGACCAGACACATTTAAATGTTGCCTCAAAAAGCTGAGAGGTGAATTAAGGGAAATAACTAAAAAAATATTTTAAAATGCCACTAAATCAGGATTGTGAGAGACTATGTAAATGGGACCAGCATTTTATTTATTCAAACCATTTCATTACCATTACATCTTTAACACCCAAACTGTAATACAATTAAGAACAAGAGCAACACGATAAGTAAAGGTCTTGTTGAATGATAATTTCCCATACCTACACATACAATAGCTGTCAAAGATTATCCGTTCATTAAATATTATTCAAAATGTCTATGTTTATACAATATTCAATTTATTGCAACTTCTGTGAAACAATTAGCCTGTGGTCACTGACATGACAGAACCGAACCATCATTGGTCTGATCCCAATCCCGACACGTTTCTCCCTAAGTGCTTCCATATATCTAATGCAGAGAACATGTTGACAGCTTAAATAAGACTGTCTTCTTATTCTTAATACTCATTTGTTAAAAATCAAAGATGAGATTGTAAAAAGAATGCGATGAAGTCCCAGGCTGATTTGATGTCACAGCACATCTAATCTTTAAATTAATTCTTGTCTAAAATCATTTTCAATAAAAAAGGATACTCCAGGGCATTATTGGGTTTTTCAGGCTCTTCATACAAAACAACCAGGACTGAGGAGCAAGAAAACAAGAAAACATAAGAATCAGAGACATGAATACATTATATTTAAATGCAATTTAAATATTTGGACAGTTAGGCTTGAAAAATGTACCTGTACAGAAGGCAAACTGAAAACACTTTTAACATTTTGTTTCAACTCCAAAACACTTTGCCCAATAATCGCTTGTCCAAAACTAGCAGGTAGCTTTCCAAAAACATTTCTTATCCAATTCATCAGATTTAATGAGAAATTCCCAAACAACAATACCCACTTAATTGGTGGATAACCTGAAATGATTACCCTCTGTGAGTAAGTCTTTAGGAGTGTAAATTGAATCATTTTTCATATGATTCCTATTGAGGTCTTCAGTGACAGCAATAAATAACCCCCATAAAAACCTAACCACAAGTTTTTGACCCCAATGCATTCTTGATGAGACCCATTTCTCAACTCATGAAATTCTGTTTGCGCCGAGTTGTGATCTCTGTCTCAGTGACTTTCGTTATTTTTCAAGTGATCTATGACATTTTTGTTGGGATTAAACTTATAAGTGCATCTTCAACAGGGCCTAGGCACATAGCGAAATGGCCCACTTGAATAATATTTGATGACCATGCAGTGTCAAAAGGGCATTTTAATTGTATAAAAAAATACACTCAAACCTTGTTTTATATCACCAACCGCGGGACCATTAGAAAGTTGGCGTTACAGATTGAATGGCAGTATATCGAGTGCAGAACAAGGGAAGTTACATATTGGATTACATGATGACTGAAATTAAGCAGTTAGCCCCCCTTGTCCCTTTTGTAGACAACAAAACCACGTCCCGTTTAGAAAGTTCCTAAGATGGCTTTTGATTTTTTTTTCTTTTTAATTTTACTCTTATGGTAATTGTATTTATTTCATTGTAAAATTGAGTTTGTGCTTGTAACAGGGACCCAGAGTATACTTACAGCCGTTTTCGAGGATGGCGGTTTAGCAGTAAAACAAGGTTTGAGTGTGTTGGTAAAAACAAAATATTCTAAATAAAGTTTGTTTTATCATCATCTAGATCATAATCTTTTTCTAAAAAACAATAACTTCAAACAAAAATACCTTTGGTGAGGGTGTCGAGAACTCCTGCCTTTTCAAGGTACTTTCTGAATTCTTCCCTTTTGGAATCGGCTGCCTGGAGGTTACAATAAAAGAAAATATTTAAAAACCTTATATTTTATACTAAGTCTCAATCCCGTTTCCCTCTAAGGCTTCGCTTGTGATGCCATAGAATAGGAAATCATGAGCACATTGCCATTAATAACTTACTGTGAGACAAGGATTAGAAATTTATAGACAGCAAAGATAAAGTAATGTCTGAACCGTAACTATTCAGTCAATTCAACTTGAGAAGCTAGATGAATATAAAAAAGATAAGGCACGGCATGGGTCAGTGGTAGTATGTTGGTCAGCTGTGTTGACAAGGTGATGTTGCCGTTGGTACTGCAGGCATGAATTTGAATTTGATCCCCCCCTTTCGATATATTCTTTTTTCTTTCTCCTTGTTTATTGTGTCACCCCACTGGCAATGTAACATTTTCATATTATTAAGAATGAAGAAAACGTGCATAGATCTAGAGGCTAGTTGCCTATTACTGAACTCTTGCCAAAAACTAAAAAACAGAACTCAAACTCCAACCATCTTGTTAACACCCAGTGACCAGTGCCAGTGGACAACATTCAACAGTCAGTAACTGAGTAACAGTAACAAAAAAAAACAGTACAACAACAGTGAAGAAGGGTACAAGTACAGGGAGTAACACAAAAAAAGTGAATACCACCTTATATCTTAATTATGCTAATCAGTATCATGCCCCTACCCTTCCCGCAGTAAAATCCTCTTAGAATAATAATTCTTCAAATTCCCAACCATGCCACGAATTTGGAGTTGGAGAGCTCTCTTCCAAAAGTTTGTTATCGAAAATAGATAACAGATACATTTTGGACTACTTATGCAAACTTTTAAAAAATAAATAATTTAAGAGTGAAAACAAATACAAAGTTGACGTAGTTTCTATAGATACGAACCCTGTATGAAGTCATTTTTGCTGTTAACAAATGTGAGTGATGTATTTTTCTGGGACTCAAAGAGCAACGATTCAGAATCAAAGCAAAACCCGGGTTGCCAAGGAAGGAATGGAAGTCTCGTATGATTCGTGATTCTGATTTCGAGATAAGAAAAAAAAGACTGTCTAAAGATACGTTCAAAAGGTCCACTTGACTGTTATTCTAATCAATCTGCATTCAAAATACGAGGGCTTCTCTATAATTTTTGCCTCCATGGAAATCTTAACAATGACAAGAATGATACTTAATTAGAAGATGTATTAAAATACAACTAAGAGTTTCCGTTAAACGATGGTATAACTAGTTTTCAAAAAAGGCACCTCCCTTTTCCACGCAGCAAATTACATGGATGAAGAGGGAGCGGGCACTGATGGTCTAGTAGTCAGAATGATAGTGGGATAATGTAACAGTGCCAGTGACAGACAGGAACAGAAAATAGAAAAAAAGATTTTCGTCGACCGGAGGAATCGTACCCATGCCTACCACGACAACTCCGCCTCGCCGTAAACAGAAAGCAGCCTACTACCTCTGGACAAATATGGCCCCCAAAAAATTCAAATTAGACTTACTCGAGTCGTGTATGATCTAAAAATAAGACACCTTATGAGATTATCATCATAGTATAATGAATATTACTCTCTCTCTCTCTCTCTCTCTCTCTCTCTCTCTCTCTCTCTCTCTCT
>JARFNW010019552.1:0-14900 GCA_031763155.1 Dirona albolineata | reverse complement strand
CGTCAAATTTCAAATTTTTATCTCTGTGTATGTCATGTATATATTGTGTATGTAAGTTTATGTCATATTTTTATTCATTTTTACATTGTACCAAATGCGCTTTGAGATGTCAAACCGGCTTAAGTCGGCATGGAAAGCACAATATATAAATGTTATGTATTATTATTATTATTATTAGTTTTATTCCTGTATCTTCATGAGTGTGGATTTATATTGAGGACGCAAGTAGTGACAGCAAGTAAGTTAAACGACAGTTTGTGATGATTTCGTTTGTTCCTCTTCATATTGTTTGTTTGCTCTATGTTAAATTGGATTCCAAGAATATTTAATTTCCTGTGCTATATATAACATGCAGAATTATAATATTATGAAACACAGTCTGTAAATCTACATGCTAATTTAATCATAATTTCAAGCATTGTTATTTCTCTCCATCTGAACTTTCTCTGATCCTATCCTTCTTCCATTGCTTAGCCCTTTACCCCATTCGGTGAACAGTCACCACTGTTCCATGAAGAACAACCAAGGAGTGAAAGAAATGATATACATGAAATGTGTTTGAATAAAAACTTAACTTCTTGACTGCCAATATTAAAAATAAGACTTCCAGACATGGCTTTCAGATTGTCACATAAAATGGAGAAAATTCAGGGGAAAAATTTGTATATATATATTCTATTCTATTTATAATCACTGCAACTTTATTGTTGGTCACAGAGAAACAATTATATTTTCAAAAAATTTATAATAGAACGCAGAATTGATTTTTATATTTGTACCATCCCAACATAAAATATTCTCTTTACCATTTCCACGACCCCCAAGCACTCCAAAAATATAATCAACACATTATCTAGGTCAATCAAAAATTGGACTGATTCTGTGCTTTTATTGCCAGTGCTTTCAAGCTCTGAAACTGGATGACCTTCACGATCATCACTTGATCATAATTATTTGAAAATTGTTCAATGTATGATATAAATTTTAGTCTACATGTATAGAGCAAGTGTGCAACTGAATAGACTGCTATCAGTTGAATAGCAGTTCTGGCAGTCACTCCACTGCACTACAAAAGCCACAATAATGGCGTGTGGCAGTCTAACTGAGGAACCAAGGGGCACTGAGGTAGATAAAATAAAAATGAATTGTTATTGCATTGCAAGAGTTTCTACTCTATTTAGAATAGATACTCACAAGTGCTGTGAGTATAATAATATGTATATTTAATCTCAGAGGCGCTCATGAAAACAGTGCTGAATGATAAAATAAATCTCATCCTATTATTTATTTATTTTTCTACAGAAAGATTCAGAAGTGAGGATTATTACCAGAATGCTGTTATCTTACTTCAGAAATACGAGCCGGCCGGTCAGATCCTGGGACGGCCCATCTTTAGCGGAAAGTTGAATCTGGGAAGTGCTGAAGATGCTCACATCACACCCCAGTCTGCGAAGGTATACAATATATATGATACATACATCTTGCGACCATTCCAAATGAATCGCAAGGTTGTAAATTAAGTGTGTCATGTAGAACTATTAATATTAATGTAAAAGCTATTTGTAATGGTGACAACATTTTAAAGCTAATATTGTATAATTTTGCTGTGAAATATTATCATTTGAAGATGCCTGGGTAGCAGCTGTGCCCGACACAATTTAGATAGAAAGAAAATGAACAAACTGAACTGGCTGGTTGATGATTTTATTGTTAATCAGTCTATTAAAATCTGTTGTATTTTTTTAAATTCCAGGTTGGGAATGTTATGGGGACTTTTAAAAGTTTTCAAGACTGTGTCCCACAGATGGACTTCAAACAGGAGATGACACTTTGATTAGACTTAAAGCAAAGTAAAATTTCCCACACTCAATACTGTAAATGTATTAAGCATACAGCATAATGTGGTAGTTTGCCATGCATTGTTTTACCCGCAGACTTCACTTCTGCCAGATCTGAATAGACTTGGCATTTCTCTGCTGGGTTGACAGGGAGGACCATAACAATTTCTGCCCTGATTAACATTGTCAAAATTGGTTTTGGGAAAAGGTGAATTTTTCATACAATGTTAACTATACAACTGTCAATAATTTTTTATGTTTATATTTCAGATCAACATTCCACTGAAAGGTTCCAAGCAGGATGGGATTTTGTATGTGATGGCGAGCAGGTCATCAGGATCAGAAGACGACAAGTAAATCAATATTTGTTTTACTTTGGATTAAGTTAGTTATCATTTGAGGACGATATATAGTAATTTCATAAAACAGATCGAGACTTTAAATAGAATATCAGTATGCTGAATAGGGGAGTAGGGGAGTGACAATAAGTTCTAAAAAGACTAAAGCAATGGTCATGAGCAGAGAACATTAAACTTTATTCAATTACACTGAATGGAAAACTATTAGAATAGGTTGGAGACTCTTTGTACTACTTGTGTGTAATGATAACATTGAATATTATTAGTCTAAAAAATAGAAAGAAGTCAAAGCATATGTAGAGCAACTTAATTCTATAAGCCTTTTATTCACAATTATTAGGAACTAACAACGAAAACATAAACGAATCTCTACAATTCAGAGATAGGTTATAAGCATCAAAAATAAACATTTTGAGAAGACCAGTTGGTAAATAGAAATGAGATAAAATAAGAAACGCCCAAAAATTTGAAATATTTGGGGGCGAGTGGGTGGAAAATTCTTGATATTTGGCCATTTTTCATGAATATTTTGTTGTTGCTCTAAATGCTTTTTTGATATCTAATTTGTATGTTGAAAATAGCTTTGGGTGATATTTTATATATTAGACCCTCCAAAAATGTGTTTTTAACACCTCACCTCCTTATTTTTAGATCAAAATAATACATTGTTTGGATCATAACAACAAGGTTATTTTGAAACGAATTCACCGCAATTTACATATTGTCCAACATCTACTCTACGTACTAAGTTTAACAAAAATCATTGTAGGCATCAAACGCTGATATTTGCAGTCGTTTACTGATCTCTATTTACTGGAGCTCAATTTTGGCAGACTTTTACTTTGAGAGCGTTTTTCTCAAAAGTATAATTTCACAGACTTTGCAAGACAAGATTCTTAAAATATCAAACACTATATGACTTACGGCTATCAGATTTCATATGACCATTTATAAGGGTTTAATTGAGGTACTAGGCTAGTTTTCTTTTATATATAACCATAATTTTGTATTTAACAGTAACAGGCGTTGAAACACCACAAAAACTGTGCTTTTTTTTCAAACGATAATTTTTGAAAAATTGTCCAAATTTACTTAGAGTGTTTTACTTCAGACTAAGTACCCTAGTGTCTCAATATAAGACAAAATTAACAGCATTAAGTAAGAAAACTGTAAAATTGCATTAGTTTTGACAATTTTAAGAATCTTGTGAAGTTTGTATATTTCCAATATTGCGGCCGTTTCCATGGTAACTGTTACATGAACATTGATGGGGGGGATCTTAGTTTCAGTTTCAGATCCATATTAGATACATGTCCAAAGATGTTTGTTCTGGGATGAAAATAACAGAAGATAGATTTTTTCACCCGCTCGTCCCATTAAAACAGATGATTTAGAGCGGAAAATGAAGATAAGTCACTCAAGATGGTTTGGTCATCTAAATAGAATGGAGGAAAATAGAATCCTTAAAAAGATATTATATTGTAGGCAGATGGTGTGGATACCTCAAGGTAGCCCAATGAAAAGGTGCATGGCCTGAAAGACACATTTTTTGTGTTCAGCTGGTAAAAGAGTCCTATCTAGAACAACCATTATTTTTTTTGACAAACTTCAATTTCCAGTGATTTGAGTTTTTAATTTCTCCGCCGTTTTCTTTCTGGCTGCCATAAAACCCACAAGTTTCACTGTGGAGCTTTTATATCAGGGTAGTAAACTCAATGACTAGAGTTGTTGACTTTTACTTTGGGCCCAAAATGATTCATGCTGGGTAACGTTATTAAAGGAGCTAACTCTTCAATTATTTGAATTATGCCCCTTATCATTTCGAACCATAGGTCTTTCATAGAGCTTATGATTTGGAACAATGTTTTATTTGTTTCATTTGGCATGCCTCATTTTAAGCTGTAGTTCTTCTTTTTCTTCTTTTTCTTCTTCTTCTTCTTTTTCTTCTTCTTCTTCTTCTTCTTCTTCTTCTTCTTCTTCTTCTTCTTCTTCTTCTCTACTTTTTCTTCATTGTATTATAGTGGTCCCCTCCTATTATATTAGAGGATCTATCTACGTTTTACGACTTACACTCAAAGAATTACAGGAAAATTATAATCTATTCTTTGATGGAATGTTTCCTTCCAGATGGTGCATTGATCAGCTTGACTTGGAAGTGAACAGTTCGAAGCAAAGATGGAAGTTCTATGATGGGCAGAAGGCCAAAGGATCTCCACCAGATGCAAACACTGTCATTGAGTCATCATGACTGGGGTTGATACAAATCTACACTGTGCTGTTGACTTCCTGTAGTCAAGGTCTTCCATTGATTTTTGGGAAGTTTTTTTTTTTGGGGAGGGGGATTGTTTGTTGTATTGTGTGGTGATCGGGATTATACTTGTTGACAGTGTTAGAGGCCACGCCCCTTGTCAGTGTTACCCGACTTCTGGGTCATTCAAAATAATCAGTCTCTTAATGTGAACAGATTTACCGTCCCAGTCCCAGATGGCAGAATATGTAGCCAGGATATGTAGCCAGGATTATAGGACAAGTGGGTGATCACCCCATCACCAAATATCTGACTTGCCCCCCTTAAATGGCATTATCCACGATTGTTACTATGCTCTAAGCACTTACAGAGGCACATTTGCCTCGGAAAGCAACACTTAATTGCCTGTTAGACGCCAATACCATTTGTTTAACATGACAAGGACAACACTGCTTACAACCGAGGGGACCTCCGAATTTAACATCTGTCCCTGATAGGACGAGTTGAGAAAGGGTAAAGTGTCTTACTTAAGGACACAAGTGCCGGTGATCCAGTACATTTCATTATGTATATATCTATTGCCGTGACAGGTTTAGATCCTAGGCTGTTGCCCTTCTATTCACTGGCCACGATAAATGTTGATTGTCGACACGAACAATCAAGTCTTGTTCTCTGTTCGGCCACCGACATAATATGGCGTTGTGCATAGGAAAATAGTCCAGTAATCAGTAGCAAGTGAGTTGATGCGGATAGAAATGTAGGAATGGACTTTTTTTAAAATTTGCCTTGAGTGAGTTCCGATTTTTTTAAAGATTCAAAATCTGAGAAAATTAGGAAGATTTGTATGCTTGTATCTGTTATGAAGTTGATGATTTTTGTTGTCATCACGCAATTTCCATATTTATTTATTTATACATCCTGTTTGTGTTTTGTTTTGTTTGAACAAATGGTTTTAATTGTAATCTATGAAGGAATGGTGTGCGGGTACTATTGGTGATAAACAGAATAACACTGGTAGGAAATCATTGCGGTCCTAGAAAAATGAATTTCTCAAAAAAAACATTATCATTATTATTATTATTATTAGTAGTAGTAGTAGTAGTAGTAGTAGTAGTAGTAGTAGTAGTAGTAGTAGTAGTAGTAGTAGTATTTTTATTTGTATTTTTATTACACACATACGTACATTGCCATGGGACAGATATCTTTTTTGTATAGTATTGTTTGGTTATTTCTCATATCGTAAGAATCAATAATCATAACACCATCAATATATATTTTTCAACCACCTTGACGGAACCCGTAAACTTTCACTTCAAGAGGTGCTGTAGCTGAGCTGATTAGTCATTGCAGTCATACACAAAGCGTGCAAGTTTGAACTCTGCTTTTGCCAACACTTTGTCATCCTTGTGTCGTCCTTGGGAAAGATGCTTTACTCTGATTGCCTCACTCATCCAAGGTGGACTTGCCAACACCTATTTGGGAAACCAGGGAATTTTCAGGGGGTTTTTTTAGGAAGAATTATTACCAGTTTATTACAGTCTAGTCGCAATATGAACTATTGTTGATTGTTTAAAATTTATTGTTTGTTTTTTTTTTGCGTGTGTTGCAAATGTAGATCTTTTAATAATAATTTAAAAAAGCATTGTTTTTAACAAATAGATAATAGTATCGAGGCTTGAAATCGAAACAATGTTGCTTTGAACCGATACCTTCAATTTGTTACTTGTGCTGCAAAATGTTTTAAGATCTTGATTCCAATAGTTTTTGTTTCTCACCATATCTGAATATATAAAAATGGTAAATTTTGATAGTTTGTTAGATTGGTTTTGTTTTGGTAACTGCCAAATTTTAGAACTGGGTTTCCTGGTCATAAATTATATTTTGCATTTTAAATCAGCCGCTTGTTTTGGGTTTTGTTTTGTTGTTGTTGTTGTCTATTGCATCAAGGTTTGAAATATTTTGATTGCGTCTTTTCTTTGCTATAATAGTTTGGCATATTTTTTTTCTGAAGTTAGTTGTTTCAATCTAAAGTGTCTGGCAGACTATTTTTATATGATCCCATTTGCTGAAATCGCAGTTGATTTGAATCAAAAGGCTTCTGCAGGTGTTAACAATCCACGTAATGCATACACTTTATGTTTTGTATGACAGGGAATTTAACATTACATTGCATTCACTTCTGAGGTGCCATTGAACATGATTTGCGTGTTGACTCTAGACATGACCCAGTGGCTAGAGATTGACAGATGATTCCTCTCAGACTTTCCTTCTAGTTACTAGTCTATTAAATTGAAAATCCTATCAATTAAAACCAGTTTTTCAATTCAGTAGCACTAAAAGTGATGACGTGACACTGATCCTAGTTCTTTAATTGTTTCTCTGTTCAGTGTCGTTGACGATGTCACGTTTAGTGCATCTCTGACGTAATGACAGAATAAGACCGATAATAAGAATAAACGGAAGGGCAGGAGCAAGGCAGAGCCTTTGTCGAAATCAAACTACAGTAGATTGATTTTAGGCATTTCATTTTTTCTATTTTTACTTTTGGGAAAAAGGTGCATTAATGATGAGATTAAAAGATTACCCAAAACAAATTCCTTGGGTGTTTGAGTGAGGGCCCCCAATATTGCCAAAGTAGTGTAGAGTACTTAGTATGTACTCTCCACTATTGCCAGTAGGCCTACATGCAATTGTTACGCGAAACCTAATTCATGCATCAGGAAATATTAGAGTTATATCCCTTGGTAAGATTACACGTACAAGTCCCATAACATGTTTTTCGATTTGCCTGTTTTCTGTCATATATTAGATTGATATATGTATATATACAGCATATGCTAAAATATCAACAATTAAGTGTAAAAGGGGGGGGGGGGTGTAACTCATATAAATATGTGAGATGTATATAAACTTGATATATATTATATCATTTGAAATTTGTCGCTAAGAATGTTTGCCCTACTCAAAAATCTTGTTGATTAAATTTTCTAAAGTAAATTGTGTCGTCATCACAAATTACATGTATGTTTGAACATTGTATATTATAGGTTGGGCATTTGTAAGAAAACCCTTAGCAGTTTCAAAAGTTTTGACTAGACCACTTGTGGTCACTGCCCTGGCAAAAGTCAAAACAAAATCATGGGTTGAGTGTCTGTAATACCAAACTGATACTAAACGTACTGTACCTCATGATTTTCTGAGGATTACAACAGTGCCGATTTTACAAACTCCTTCAACAAAAGAGACAGAATGATAGTGGGATAATGCAACAGGGCCAGCCAGTGAGAGACAAGAACAGAAAATAGAAAAACGATTT
The DNA here is from genome assembly GCA_031763155.1 of Dirona albolineata. Taxonomy (NCBI): domain Eukaryota; kingdom Metazoa; phylum Mollusca; class Gastropoda; order Nudibranchia; family Dironidae; genus Dirona; species Dirona albolineata. The sequence continues at coordinate 7,139 of JARFNW010019552.1, read as the reverse complement.
TCGTCTTCCGGGGGAATCGAACCCATGCCTGCCACGACAAGTTCGCCTCACCGTTAACAGAAAACAAGCCCACTACCTCTGGACTAATCTGCAAATTAATCCGCACTGTTACTGTTACATTATCCCACTATCATTCTGTCTACTAGATCATCAGTGCCGGCTCCCTCTTCATTTATTTTCAACAAAGGAGAGAAGCTGGATATTCTGTAAACCACTACCAGATGAACAATAACATTGCGGGAAGATGCTGAGTCAATCTAGGTTCTAAATCATAATATCAAATGTGGAGAACAGATGTTCCATCTCCAGGTGGATTGATATCACTAAGTATATCAGGTCGAGAGGGAGACTTTACTTTGACACTTGGACAAGTTTTCACAAATTGCCCGGCCCAGGTTTGTTCTTTGGAGAGTTGCGAATGGTCAGTGCTGACTGAAGGAGGTGATATTAGCAGTAGCATACATATATTTGAAGCTGCAAGGACAATTTTCGGACATCCTGGATGACATGCGACCAAAACACCAACTCTCATTTAGAATAATAAGTAACACAGAAGACCAGTATTAGGATTATTAGTTGTAAACATTTATGTATTTATGGTAAAAGTATGAATGTGGATGTTGATAAAAAGAAGTAAATTGCGATAAACGTGCAATGAGGTTCTAAAGATTTAATTTCAAGCGAAATCATCAGTCAAGTTACATGCGGATGTTGTTGTCACTTTTGGCTTTTTCTTGGGGGGAAAGGGGGGGGGGGGGCGGTTACAAAATGTCTTTAGTAAAGCACCTGAACATTTTGAAGTAAGATGTCTCGGGTAAAGCGACACATCGACGATATTTTTGGTGGAATGTTTTGAGTAAAGCGACACAAGGATGCAATTATTGGTGGGATGTCTGAGTAAAGCGACACACTGACGTTATTTCTGGTGGAATGTCTTGAGTAAAGCAACACATGGACGTTGATAGAGATTAAATGTCATTATCCAGCGTAGAATTCACAATATAGTAAAATTAATCTTGATGCTGACACTGACAAGAGTAGATTGGCTAAATAACAAACATAAGTGACACATACAAATTATGTGGTAAATCCAAGATACAATGTAAGTTTACAATCGAGCCATGAACAAAATGGTAAGAATGAATGAAATTGGAACAATACCAATTAGGCACTTATTGAATTATATATATTACGTTTAGAAAATAGACATCGACACTGTTATATAGGAAGAATCGATAGATCGATATATAGACAGAAAGATAGACGAACCAATATCTAGTTACATATCCCACAACAGACTGATATATACGACGGGGAGCATAAGCATTAAGTAAGCTTTATATATATGAAATAATATTTATATGAAATCAGCGGCAAATTGGCAGTGTCTGACTTAAATCTAATGAGAAAGCGACAGGGGCAAATGGCGATTTCTGGATTCCATTGACAACAATACTGGTAACATTGGAAAACAGAAAGCTACAAAGGACTATCAATATCATGACAGCACAGCTTATGACAGGTTCATAATATATTCTACCCATAGTATATTTTTATTTCCTAACTCAGCACATGTTGGTTAAGGTCGAGGACACACCTCAGCCAACCGATTTGCTCCCGATAAAGACGAGGACTCCTCCCACAGCCAACATGATCCCACCCACAATGGACAGTGCGAAGGAATAGCCTAGGTTTCCAATGGTGATCTCAGCCGTGTCTTCACCGTAGATGATGATGCCGATGATGATGAAAACAACTGGAAGAGAATAATATAAAGATATAGATATGAAACAACATTTGCAAACGAAAGGTTGTGATGCGTACCTTCTTGCCATCCAATTCATGATAAATATCAATGATCAACATCATCATGTTGTATATCGATATTGCCATAACACTAGAGCACAATAAACTTTTCTTCAATTGATTTGTTTTTGAGCTACCCTTGCCTGTTCAAAATGTCAATCCAAACTCTCTAATTATCATTGCACGTTCACAGTACAGACATCGCATTACAACCCTTCAGCAATATCGTTACTTCCAATGCTTTTCTCGACACGAGTGTAGAAAAGGGTTCCAGCCTGCAGCTATTGGAGTAATCTGCGATAGCCACACCGTAAAATAACGCTTCTCACAAGCAGCCAAACCCCAAATGACCACTTCTTAGCAGCGGTCAAACCCCAAATTTTAATGACTGCTTCTTACAAGCGGCCAAACCTCAAATGACCAATCATTTCTTCCAACCCCAAATGACCACTTCTTCCAAGCGGCCAAATCCCAATGAACACTTCTACAAAGCAGCCAAACCCAAAATGAACACTTCTTCCAAGCGGCCAAACCCCAAATGACCACTTCTACAAAGCGGCCAAACCCAAAAATGTCACCAACCCCAAATGACTACTCACTTCTTCCAAACGACCAACCCCAAATGACCACTCACTTCTTCCAAGCGGCAAAACCCCAAATGACCACTCACTTCTTCCAAGCGGCAAAACCCCAAATGATCACTCACTTCTTCCAAGGGGCTAAACACCACATGATCACTCACTTCTTCCAAGGGGTCAAACATCACATGACCACTCACTTATTACAAGCGGCCACACCCCAAATGACTACCCATTTCTTCAAAGAAGTCAAACCCCAATTGACACTTCTTCCAAGAGGACACATCCCAAATAATAACAATTGTTTATAAGTGGTCACATCATCAAATAAACTCTACTTCTTGTAAATGGTCGAACATTAGGTAAATGACAATGACAGTAACGGTACAGCAGCAGGCCTACTTTTAAATTGCCACACACCAAATAAACACAACATGTAAGTGAGCACACAACAAAATATAACGGTTCTTACAAGCGAACACACGTTAGACGAACGGTAGGGTACTTACAAGTGATTGTACATACAATATACAGATGGAACTACCTTTGCGGCAAAACATCAAATAAATACATCATACAAGCGGTCACACAACAAATAAACAGACGGTACTTACTTGTGACAACACACCATATATACAAACGGTACATATAATTATCCGCCACACACTGAACAAACACTTCTTACAAGTGGTCATACACCAAACAAACACTTCTTACAAGTGGCCATACATTACATCAAAACAAACGGTACTTACATGCGGCCATACATTACATTAAAAAAAACGGTTCTTACATGCGGCCATACATTACATAAAAACAAACGGTTCTTACATGCGACCCTACATTACATCAAAACAAACGCTTCTTACATGTGGCCATACATTACATCAAAACAAACGGCTCTTTTCCATGCGACCATAAATTACATCAAAACAAACGGTACTTACATGCGACCATACATTACATCAAAACAAACGGTTCTTACATGCGACCATACATTACATCAAACTATGGATCAAGATTTTTAAGGCAAGCAGGGGGTCAGCCCACTGTGCCAATAAACCTTGTTTGGTCCAAGAAGCAATACACTGTTCAAAACTACTCATATCTGGACCAAACAACATGGTAATGTAGCCTCAGGTGTTCACCCAACAGTTATAGAAGCTGAGGAAATTTTACCAAAGAGGCAACACGGCTATAAATTACATAAAAACAAACGGTACTTACATGCGGCCATACATTACATCAAAACAAACGGTACTTACATGCGGCCATACATTACATCGAAACAAACGATTCTTACATACGGCCATACATTACATCGAAGCAAACGGTACTTACATGCGGCCATACATTACATCAAAACAAACGGTTCTTACATACGGCCATACATTACATCGAAACAAACGGTACTTACATGCGGCCATACATTACATAAAAACAAACAGTTCTTACATGCGGCCATACTTTACATTGAAACAAACGGCACTTACATGCGGCCATACATTACATCAAAACAAACGGTACTTACATGGGGCCATGCATTACATCAAAACAAACGGTACTTACATGCGGCCATACATTACATCAAAACCAACGGTACTTACATGCGGCCATGCATTACATCAAAACAAACGGTACTTACATGCGGCCATACATTACATCGAAACAAACGGTACTTACATGCGGCCATACAAGCACCGGCGGAGATCATTGTCATCATTTTAGAAGCAGTCTTGGACATGAGGTTCATGAGGACGAAGACTAGCGCCATTGCCCCGCCGAGCAGACCACACAACATGCCAATAATGGCCATTGCCTGGACAGCTTCCAATTTGCCTGGACAATAGTCAAAAGGAGTAGGTCAGTTGCTATGGATAAAAATTCCCTATTGAATACATACTACCGTAGATCACAAATTATAGCTCAACCAATCAACCAGTTAATCAATACATCGATCAATATGTTATTAAATACACCAATGAATAAATCACAAATCACTTACCGCATTGTTAATACAATATAAATCAATTTGTTCATCGACACACTTCTATTGGACAATCCATCAGTTAAAATCAATGTATCCTGCTATCAGTTATTCCGTAAAGCAATTCATAAGCCTGATCACCAATGAGTAAATATTTTCAGCAATCAAATAGTCTATCAATGTATCAATCAACAAATCGGTCAACTCAATTACTTGACCAAATCGTTCAAGCAATCGATCATTTGGTTCATAACTCAACCAGTTAGACAATACAGCTGGATAATTGCACGTTGTTTAGGAGAATAGAAAAGCGTGCAATCACGCGCGTACTGTGCAGTTATGGGAAGCTACCTAAGTAACACCAGTAATTCGGCCAACCGCCGTCAGCTAGCATTTATGCAAACCGTGCAGTTATGCGGCGTGCAATTATCCAGCGATTACTGTAAATAAATCAACGAATCAATCAATCCAAATTCTTACTTGGTGGGTCTTCAATGGAAACACAAGTCGACTTTCCACATAATTGAAACAATCCACTACTTCCTACCGTGTTCTCATACCAATGGTGTGTGGCCAGCCCGATGATGTGGAGAAGGACGCCAAGGCAGATGATCCCGGTGCCGATAAGAAGAAGAGGTGGAACTGACCCCATGATTTATCTGATAGACACAAAGATGTCAAATTAAATGAACATTACCTACGAGCAATAGATTCCATACCTATTGTACGGGGCGGCAACTTGTAGGCATTAGAGAAAAAAATAATACATTTTCATATGATATTATTATATACATCAGATGAACAATACATACAGTGGAAATTGGATGACGGTTATGTAGGTTGGATATCATATAATATATAATATAATATATATATATATATATATATATATATATATATATGTGTGTGTGTGTGTGTGTGTGTGTGTGTGTGTGTGTGTGTGTGTGTGTGTGTGCACATATATATTTAAATTTATCTTTTACATTTTCATTTATTTATTTCACACTGGCATTATATCCATTGCCACGTGCTTTGGAAACCTTTCAATGAGAGTTACATTTGTCCATACTTCTTTATGAACGTAATTAGGCCTTATCGATTTCAGTAAATTTACTTAAAATTGGCATCTTCGGAAACACGCACAAAGAAGTGACACAAGACAGAATGTCAAAACATATCAATAATGTATTATTATATTCGATGGCAGAACTCACTGGCAAACATTGGCGATGTTTCAAGTTCCATTAATTATTGTTCTCTTAAACATTCAAAAATGCATGCATATAGCCTATATATATAATATATATACAGTATATATATTCGTAAAATTAATTAATTTTCTAAAAAGTAAATGTGATATCAAAACAAACATACCGTATATTCATAAAAATTCACAAGAACTTTGAGGAAACACGGGTACATTTTCATGCAAAAGTTGCACTATGAGACAAAAATCCTTGCTCTGGTATCCCAAATTGAATCTGCCATTTTGAGCAACACATAACAGTGCCCATACTCACCACAGTCCATGCGTTATCTGTTAGCACGTTCTTGGCACAATCCTACTTCATCCTTCAACATTGAATTGTACTCAAAATATGACGTAATTTTCCTGCAAAAATATATTAACCGTTAATCTAAGGTCTGTGTATGGGGGCCTATAACCCAGGAGAGGACAACTTAAAAAACAGGATCAGGACAAATCACACAAAGTTTATCACACAAGTAAATATTGTCCCTTCCGAGCGAAAACAATGCATTTTTCAAATCAAACAAATAATATATTAATAACAGTTTAAGTTTGTTTTGTTTTGTTTTCATTAGATCACCTCTATATAAGTATAAGTAATATTTTGAAAGAGAAAAAATGGGTTAACTAATGATGCAAAAATCTAAATTGATGGCAAAATTCATTCATTTAGGGTGAAAGTGAAGAGTGAAATGCAATGATATAATTCTGATTATTCTTCTATTGGTTCTTTCAACTCTTTGAACCTTAGCAACATTTTGTATGTTCCTCTCTGTGTTGTGTGTGTAAGGATGTGAGAGGCAATGAACTGTGTCTCTTCCATTTACTATTATCATTATCATCATAATGCATAGATAGGCAAAGTTGAGAGTCACAGACAATTCACTGTTAAAATGCTTTAATGATAAATACAAAATTATGATATCGCAGTCGTAAAGATGAAAGGATACAACACCAAAAATGCACATCACCCAAATCTGATCCACTGAAGGTCATAGGGTTCAAACCCAGTACATGTTGCATAAGAGGCCTCCAACCTATCTAAGCTCCAGTCAAGAGTGTCCTATTCTATCACCTGTAATAATTCTAACCCTGTTTATCACTGACCGCTTGGGTTCACATAATATAATCATATATATCATTTAATGCTTTCAAATTTCAAATCTTAGTAGTTTTGGTTTTTTTTAAACAAAGTAAAACAACAAAATGGATATTTCTTGCCTTAAACTCACACTCGCAACAACAACAAAAATCAGTTATAATTCAATATCTGATCTAGCTAAGTAATGTGGAAGGACAAACTTGTCAATGAAAAGAAAATACTAGAAAATGGTCGATCCAAAACGTCAGGGATCTGATCCATCTAACATGCATTCAATATAAATAAATTCATATATATATATCAAGAAAGACTTGGATACTTCATTATAATGTTAGTTTTGGGATCAGCTCCATGCCCGACCTTGAATGGGCCCAACACACATTATATGATACACACATACACACACATATATATATA
>JARFNW010019442.1:0-14901 GCA_031763155.1 Dirona albolineata | reverse complement strand
ATCACGAAAATACAGCACTTGTGATAGTGTCGCCGGCAGGATGTACTATAGAAAAAACATGGATAAATTATGTTGATCCTGAGGGTAAGATTTGCACCAACAAAATGTGCCCACCCCTGCTACAGTTTACCTTTGATGATGATGGTGCTGAATAGAGTTTGGCTAAGGGTTGAAAAATGAATTGCCCGTCTAGACCGTGAACAGAAGAATCACTCGTGTTCCCAGACAGCCAGGATGTGAAAATCGATGCCATTGTAAAATGAAAGACCTCTGAAACAGTTTCATAGCATAATAGTCTAAAGTATGAATGAATGGAACACGTCGTGTGTTTCATTTAGAAAAAAATAAATATTCATTAGACCTATATAAATTCGAGCAAGACAAGTGTTCATTTTCCCCAGGTCAAGGCTGTTCATTTTTACAGAGCTAAGAGCTGGCAACAAATCGGATTGAGAAAAGATAGCAGATGAGCTGAGCGAGGGTTATATTTTTCCTTTTTGGCTGTTGAGTTAAAACCAACCACTGTAGTCTATATGGATCAAAATTCATTTGTGTCTGTAATCCACATAAAGATAAACTGTTGCCATGCCCTTCAATCATAAATACTTCTGTTTGAATTGAGTAAAACAAACAAATCAAGTGTTAGACAATACAAATACATTAATTAAATTTTAGCTGTAAATATTGAGTTGTACTTTGGCGTATTTTCAGATATTGTTATTTACCTGCCATCACCACACCGTAGCGTTATTCGCCATTGTGCATGGTTCAGATTGTTTCGAAGAGAAGGATTGTTGAATATTGACATACTTTACGACTGCACAAGTCTATTGAGGTAAACACAATTATCATGTTAGACCTTTTGAGCATTGCTATCGTTGTCAATACAAATGGAAGCCGCTAGACAAGTGTCATTTTAAAAGTATGAGTATGGGGGAAAAAGGGGGTTGGGCCGGTGGGCTGCTTCACTTGGGCTTGGGGAATCGATTAAATCCCTGACTTTTTAGACTAGACTTGATCAACTTGATCTATTGTTGTAACACAATTCTTTACATTATTCAATAAAGTTCATTAGACATTCAGTGATTGAACAGTAATCAAAGCTAAAATGGATCTGTTCAGTCAACTCCTTAGTCTTAGCCTTAATTCATAGAGTTGGGAGTTGGGGACATGATGTCTAGACTACCCCAGCCTCGCATTGTGGGCTGAATTTGAATCAAGAATGATGACGATGAACTCAATCATCGGTCATGACCATGAATCATGGGATTTTGGTTTTGTCTAGATATATGACTATGAGGTCTAGATTGTCATAAGAATCAATCATGTGTTGAAATGAGTTTGACTAGACTTAGACACCCTAGCCCTAGTCATTTCAATTTAACAACAACTATTATTATTATTAACTTGATATTCATTTATATATTAATTAACTGTCAAACTCAGTTCATCATTATATTTATCTAGTTCATGCAGTCATCATATCATAGTCATGCAGTGTTTTTTTTATTTTTAAATCAAGTTTTTATGTTTATTTATTCTCCATTATATGATGATTCCATGTATATTAATATATGTGTAGGTTGTAGTCTAATCTTGTTATAATTGTTTGTAGTCTACTTGTAGTTTTGTACTGCTCTTTGAATTTGACCTTGTTGGTTTCTTGTTATGATTTCATTATATGATGAGTTATTTATATGAACAATTACATTTGTGAAAAAAATCAGGTTTTAATTTCTAGACAATGTCATGGTTACAAGTTATACTGTTTATAATGTGTACAAAGTATCATATCATCTATTATTAGTATGTAGTCTATTTTTTATCATGATCTCATTTTAATTATGATTATAATCATATCATCATTGACATCATCATGTGTAGTAGTGTAGTTGGTATACTGTAATCTACAGTCCTGACACAAGTCTTGAATCTTGAAAGAAAAAGGTAGGTAAAAGTAAAAATAACAAAGGGTGTTCAAGTTCAATATAATGTTGGTAGTAGTAGTAGTAGTCAAATAAAATAATATATTTCAAGACCATGATCCCACTTTGCGTCACTGCACTGCGGCTGACGTCTGGGTTATACCGGTCTACCTTTGGAAGAGACCCTAGAGACAAATTTTCCCCCTGGGAAATAAAGTGAATTCATTTTTCATGCATGATTCATAATAAGAATATTCATGATTCATTGACAAGACTTTATGGTGTCTCTCTATGCTGTCACCTGCTTGATACTTTTATATATATGCTGGCATAGAATTTATAATTGCAATACTTTCATCATCCTAATTTCCTCACCATCATCTTGTTGATTGTTGGTGCTTTCACTCTATATATATATTATATAATATTACTTCCAGCTGTTCCTCTTACAAGTTTAAAGGAATTTATATATCAATATATAATCATCTTCCAATGTTGTTCAGTATTATATTTGTTATAATAATAATAAGAGTGGAGATGAGGTAGTTAGGTGGACAAAAGAAAAGAAAAAAAAATGCTGAAAAAAATAGAAGAAAGCAGCAGATCATTATGAGTGAAAGTGAAAACAAATTAAAATAGCATTTTTATATAAATTTCTTTAAACTTGTAAGAGGGACAGCAGACATTTTAATTTTGTTTTCACATGATCTGCTGCTTTCTTCTCTTTTATTTCTTTCTCCTTCCAGCATTTTTTAGATTTTCTTTTGTCCATGTAAGTACCTCATCTCCACTCTTACTCTTATAATATTTATTGGCATTTATTTAGGACGATGCTATTTTCACTGTACAGTGATAATAGTTTGGTAGGCTATTTTCACAGTACGGTGAAAGGTTTTGTAGGCTATTTTCACCGAACATTATTATTTTATTATCATTATTATTATTATTATTATTATTATTATTATTATTAATATTATTATTATCATTATATAAATAATGAATAATTAATGATGATAATAATAATAATAATAGTATTATTAATGATAATAATAATTAACAATGATAATGATCATAATAACATTAATTAGCTTTTTGGAAACTATTTTAATAATAAATAAAATAAAATACCAAAATCGGGGAAAAATACTCTGATGAGTTCAACAAAGTGTGTTAATTAAGACTAAAAAAAATTTTTTTTTTTAAAGGGAGGTAGCGAGGTTCTAACTCGCAACCTTCATCGTGTAAAGCAAACGTGTTAACCGTTTCACCACGGAACCAGTTGCAATGGTGGCAAAATTACAATTTATTAGTGTATTTCCCAAATCTATGTGCGCAAATACGTCACAGTTTCTGTCCCGGCTTCTGATTGGCTGATACATACGGTGAAAATATCCTCCATTACTATTATCGCTGTACAGTGATAATAGCCTGGTATGATATTTTCACAGTACAGTGAAAATAGTCATTCCGATTTATTTTTATGACCATTTTGTTTGGCAAACTGTATAATAAAATGGTTGTATGTCGTTTATTTTTGATAGTAAGAGGAAAGAAGTTCAAGTTTCTGAAGTTCATCTTGATGTAAAAATAACATGGCTCTGTATCACAATCATGTCTGGCATTCAATTTTTTTAGGGGATATATATGACCAAATGGTTCAAACAATTGATGCTGTCTTTATATAATTATGAATTGCAAACACACAACATTATATATATAATAATAAATCCAAGCCTTACTACAACACAGAGGGGCTCTTAGTGTAATAGATTAACTGTTGATATTAAATATTATCTTTCCCATGACTCTTTTATTAATATATGCGTCAGTTTTAAAACGTGTTATACATTTCCATATTTTTCCAGAGACGTCATTGTCCGTGAAATCTGTGTCTTAGATTGTTAATGACATTACAAATCTTAAATGAGAAATTTATAGCATATATATATTGTGATTTTTTTTACAATAGCAGATTGATCTTTTCCATCAGTTGTATTTTATTTTTATCAGTATCAGCCACAGAAGTTAGTGATTTTCATGGGCGTGTTTGTGTAAAAACTATCAATTTGGTGGGTGAACATTTATGTTTGCAAAAACAAGCGTTGCATGTTGAATATTTGCATTTCAACAATCTATTGAAACAAAGAGTGCCATGAAAATACCTGATGTTTTCTCTCTCATTTGATACCAACGACTGTGTCTGTCGAGATATACATGTCATGTATAAAAACATTGAATTTTCTCAGGTTTTTTTACTTAAATTTGAAGTAAAGTCAGTCTCATTCTATCTGAGGTAGTAATAATATACTGCAAGGTATACTGTATCATGCACTTCATGTGTCTATTAACTATTATCATTTCTGTGTGCGCTTTTTAATACATGACATGTATACACATTATTTATTGATTGAATTACATTGAACATGGGTGTTGAAATACAGAGATGATTTTAAGCTTTGAATTTTGAAAGTCTAAAATCAATGTGAGCTAAGTTACCCACACCCAAAACAAATAACCTACCTTAAAATCATATTATATATATCTCACTCGAGGCTAGTTGTTATGTTGAGTGTTATCCAAGTAGATTTTTCCTTGGCCCCACTAATATTTATGGAAAATTACTCAAGCTGACGCCTGGTTTGTATTGACTAATTAGTGGAATAGAATTCACTGTAATCCCACTGGCAAAAGATAAACTTAACTGTCACTGACACAATGCTAAAATTGAGTGTAAAATCGGACTGACACAATGCTAAGATTGAGTGTAAAACCGTGTAATGTTTCGAGTGAAAGAAATCCTTTGGAGTGTTTGAAGTTCTCAGTGGGAGTTTTCAAGGCTCTGTCTCACAAGTCTTAATATAAGAGCAACTATGTACTTTGAATAGGAAAAGATCGTTAGAAGATTTTCACCAGGAATTTGATCTTGCTATTCGGGAAGTACCGAAAAAAATAAAAATATGATTCCTTATATTCACTATTGGAAAGGTGTTTGTCACAGTACTTATTATTACTCACAATAATAGACCCATCTCTGGTAAATTGAAAACGCAAGCAAACAGTTTTCACCCATAGGGTTTGCACTTTTGATGTGACCTTGCAGCATCAAAAAGGGAGTCAATCTTTTTTATAAGGAAGGGAAGCGAAGGAAGCTAAGCTGTTAATAAAAATGATACATCTAGTTCATGTTGGCTGAATAACTTTTAGATATATTTTGTGATGTCTTAATTGACTTTTGCATTGTACATAATTTTTCAAATTATTGTCTCTATTTTGCATTTTAATATGTTTCAAATTGAATTTGATTTGAATCTTTATCTAATCGAAAATCATGTTTTTGTTGCAGATTTTAACAATGGCAAAACGAAAGAAGCGCGCTGTGACAAAGAAGAAGAAGGATGATGTTGATGACAACGAAGATGAATTTGAAGAACCTGTGCTGAAGAAAGTGGCTGTATCATCAACAAGTCTTCTTGAGGAAGAAATGTCACAGACCTCTTCCTTTAGTGTAGAAGGTTTGAACATGAGAAGGTCAGAAAGTATAGGAAGTGAAGTTGGTTTTTCTTCGCATTTTTGGTGCAATTATTGTGAATTTTCATCTGACACAAAAAAGGAACTCGTCACACACATGCGTCAACATATGGCAAAATGTTCATATTGTCCTTTCAGTAGTCTTTCACGGGCTGAAATAGCAAAGCATGTCAAGTGCGAGCATGCAGAAGAAGCTGAAAAAACTATCTGTGAGGTAGATTCATCTTCGTCTGGCACAGAGCATGACATGGACAAGGATCCCTGCTCTGCATGTATTTTTTGTGACTTCATGACATACAGTACGGAACATTTGGAAAAACATACAACATTGAAACATCAAGGCATGCTACCTAAATCCGTTGCTAAAATGATTTCTAAGCAGGTCAGTGCCCGAATAAGGAGGGCTGATGCTCTTTTTTACTGTGCAATTTCATCTGATTGTACTGACAAGCTTGTTGCCGAAGCAGAAAGTGGATCAGCTACTGAATTAAATGAAGAGTCGGGTCCAATTTTTATTGAACCAGACAATTGCAACATTGACGTGAAACCTATAAAAGAAAATATTTTACCTCAACCATCAAGCTCTCTTGAAATTCGAAAGCAGGACATTAAACCCAACCCTTCCACACTACTATCAACAGCAGCATCTTGTGATCAGAAACCAGTTGTTTCAGAAGAGCTTAAAGATACTTCCAAACCAGCAGATTGGAAAGTTAAAGTTGAAACCCTCTACTGTCTATCATGTCCTTATAGCAATGTTGCCATTGAAAAGTTGAAGTGCCACACCTTGGCTCAACATCCACAGGGTGCTGCTGCAGCCTCCTTTAATTCGGAGGGTGCTTGTCGTCTGCAGGATATTACATTCTTTTGTGCTCGAGAAACCTGCTCCTACACCAATGTTCAATGCTCTGACTATGAAAACCACCTTGTTTCATGCTGTTCTCCAAAGAACTCACTATTAACCAATGAAACAGAACGCCTCACAGCCACAGTTAATTTCATATTTAAATTCCAGGAAAAGCAGGGCATTACAGGGTCCAAAAGCTTTATGGAATTTAGCTCCCTATTTCTCAACAGTCCACCCTCAAATTGTCCAAACTCTTCAGCGTTGAGTTCATCGGCCACTGGCCAAACTCATGAAAACAATGATTCCAAGGAACCAGTTGCAGCAAATGCAGGTAGCCAAAGCACTAATACTAGAGACTATTATGTAAGTCCTGAAGTAAAGAGTGCACATAGTACCAACTTCATTAATGAATTACAGGTACCCACTTTTCAAGACTCGTTGAATGGTTTCAATCAAAGCCAGCTAGTTTCACAACAGCAGAGTGCCGGACAGCCTCAGAGTACACCAGTGGTTGGTCACAATACCAACAACTTTCCTACTCCGTCTTTTGGTCACAATGCCAATAACTTTTCCGTCCCACCTTCCACATCTTTTAATGAGTGCCATAATTCACAACCCTCTAGTATGGCAAGCATGCAACAAGAGAATCTCATTGAGCCTGACATGATGAACTCAAACTATTCTGGACAAAGACCTTTAGGTAATGATCAGGCATTTAAACCCAACCAGGTGAATAACAACTTTCATCAAAATTCAGGACCAGCGGCTCACAGTTTTAATAATGGTATGCATAACCAGGCACCTGCCACTTTTGATTTTAACACCAACACTGTTGCTTCAGGCCAACAAAATCTGTTCTCTCAGCCCACAATGAATCCTGAAGTTGCAATGCATACTTCTTTTGATCCTGGATTCCCTGTCTTGTCAGGACAAAGCAACCAATCTTTCCCTTCCCACCAAGGCAGTGAGCAGCATCTACAGCCATCAACGTTGCCAACCATGCATGCTCCATTGACATCCACAGTTAGCCAGTCAGGTTTATATCCAGATGCTCAGCAGCCAAAAATGATGGACCTTCTCTCAAATACCCATTCTATTCTGTTGGATGATGACTTGGATATAATTCAACCGTGGCCTGATACTCTTGCTCCTGAGACGCTCTCCTCTCAGCCGCCACAACCCCAATCACTCCCTTCAGTGACTCAATCATCTCTATGCACCCCTCCTCTTCCACAGTCACAGTCTACTTTTCCATCCCAGGAGAATCAGTCCATGTTTGCAGGTAGCTTTGACGGCACTTCCCAACCACTATCTAATTTTCCTCAGCATTTGCCGTCTTTGTCTGCCCATCAAACTCCCCAAGATTCAGCCCAGTTTCCCACTTCACAGTCATCTCATACTTATAATCAGTCTCCACTTCCAGTTCAACACACTGAACCTCCTTCCCAAATGCAACACCCAACAGAAAACCCAACTGTTATTGATTTCAATAACAAAACTAGTTATAACCCTCTGTCCAGTTTGTCCTCTCAGGTTCAAAATCAACGTCAAACTTCCACTTTAACCACCGCAAACTATGGTTTTCAAAGCACAGCTCAAAATGCAAACAAAGGCTTTGTTGGTCTATCTAGTTCTACTGAAAATCCTCCAGCTCATGATGATCACCAGGAAGGACAGACAGCAAGCGTACCAAATTTTTTAGTTGCATCATCAGCATCTGTCTCATCTGAAGCTGTGCCAAACCACCAGCAGGCCAACTCATTTTTCCATAACTCTGTCCCACCACAGTCACCAAATCATCGGCCTTTGTCTGTCGAACAGCCGTCAACACCACCCATCAACAAAAATTTCCCTGCAGGGAACGCCAGATTCCCAAGTGGGAATTCCCCTCTTAGTCCTAGCATTTACCTTAGTGGAAAGTCCCCAAGACATCAAAGATCCACGTGGACCAAAGAGCCTATGGGGCCAAGGGGCTTACCAATGCCTCAGTATAGAATGCCGCAACCAATGAACCCTAACAATCCATCTCCTCATGCTCGCCAGCGCCTGTTCACGCCTAATCTACCCCAGATGAGAGGACGGCCAAGAGGTAGAATGCCCCAAAGAATGATGAGGCCTCCCTCTAATCCTGTTGACGATGATGTCATTGTTACTGCTGTCGTTCGTGGCCCAGCGCCTCCAAGACCTCCAATGAGTCCAAGAGGAGGTGGGCCTCCAAGAGGAGGTGGGCCCCCAAGAGGAGGTGGGCCCCCAAGAGGAAGAGGTGGAATGCTTAGAGGAAGAGGTTCAGCTCCAAGGGGTAGAGGTATCAATAACTATAGCCCATCCCAGCCCAAAAAGGCAATCGATGTCAGTCGCCATTTTGTAGATTTAGCCTGTGTCGTCAATGCTAATGAGGAATTTGGGGGAGAAGAGACCGATGAAATCCAGATTCTTGGTGTGACACCAGGCAAAGGAGGTAAAGCTCCGCCAAAAGCTGTCGATGCTAAACAATTCTCCTACTGTTGCATTCACTGTGGAAAAGATCAGGGATCTAAACAGGTCATGAAGCAGCATATCAAATCAAATCACAGTGAATCTTTCTTAGGGGCTTTCAGGAATGTGGAGTCAGGACAGTGGCTTTACTTCTGTCCTCAGATTACATGTGAATTTATGACATATGATGAAAACAGATTATCCGACCATCTATTCGCGTGTTACAACTTGGATAGAAATAAGCAGCTACCATTTGACATGCAATCTGCACTTAAGAATCTAAAGTCCCTCAAAATCCGACAGGTAAACATGCCAGCTGGAATTGGTCGTAGCCAGAGCAACCCGATAGATTTAGATGGTCAGGGTTTGCGGGACACATTCAACAATAATCTAAAAGATGCTTTTGATGACATGGTAGAAAATACACTTGGTCGCCAGTTGGTGCGACCAAACCAACCTCCTCCCCAACAACGTCCACCAGCACCTCAACAAGCAGCTTACCCATCACCAAGAGGTGCTTTAAGAGGTCCATACCCCATGAGAGGGCCTCCACCCAATGTAAGACAAAGACTTCAGAGACCTGGTGAAATGCCATCTGGATACCGCCAGAGAAATCCTATGCTAAGAGGGAATCCAAGACAACAACGCTATCAGCACCCACCTTTTCAGGGTCGACCAAGAGCCCCTGGTCAGCCATTCCATCCAAGAGTCATGGGCCCAATCAGAGGTGGCCCACCTATGAGAGGACAGAGGCCACCTAACAGAGGTTTCATGCCCAGACCCAATCCTATAGGCACCCCTGGAAATGAACAAACACCAATTGTTATCGACCTGGATGCAGATTCTCCTGAAAAGGAACCAGATAATGAAAGTTCAAATGTGGGAGGAAGTGAATCACATGCTCTGTTGAATACAATTGCACAATCTAATATCTTTACGCCTCCTGTGAGTGAACATTTGGTGAATTCAGCTGAATTGACAACCTTGTCTCTCAATAATGACCATGGTATTGACGTCCCTGCTTCCAATCCACCAGAAGTAAATGCGGTCCCAAGTAGCCCGTCCAATGAAATAAACAATATTGGTGCTATTCCTTTTTCATCTAGTCATTCGTACAATGTGAGTCAAACTGTAACATCTATGTCTCATCAACAAGTTGAAGCTACTGCTAATATTTCACAAACGTCTCACTTGCCTGATGGGAGTCCAGCTGCGTCATTGTCCTCTGATCAATACCCAGATGCGCCAACAACATTGTCAGATGGTTTCACTGACAGCAACAATACACCTGCCAATTTTGAACCTGCAGCTGATGGTCTTGCGCAATCTTCTACTTCTGCTGCAACAATTACAGACAGTCAGACTGTTGCTTCATTGCCTACATCTTTAAATGACATTCCAAGCCCGTCTCAACTCCTTGCAGAGATGAATGCTATGTCCAGCAAACCATCCATCCATCAACAAACTTTGTCCAGTTCAAATAATTCTCAAGGAGATATTGGTGACAAAGACCGATTACCACCCTCCCATCAGAATTCCCAGGATGGTGTACCTCCCACTCTCCATCAAGACAATAACCCACCACCATCACCTGACGACGATGAGGAGCAAATCAACACCATTCTACTGGACAAAGTATTTGCCAAAGTTCCTCACATGCCAAAGAAGTTATCTCAGAGGCTTGTCCTCAAATTTAAGAAATATGCTGCCGACAGAGGAGTGATCATTACCCCAAATTCAAAAGTCATTGATGAATTTGTCAGTAAGATTTCATACAAGGGCTCCCATGCTGCACCCACTGGAGGACAAGAAACCAAAGGGAATGCTGATGGTAATCAGCCACCTCAGCCTAGGGTTACTAACCCAACTCCACCTGTGGAGACAGGTGGTAATATGTCAAATACGCCAGATCCACGACCCGTTCCACTGCTTGAAGCAGGAGCACCTCTTGGAAATTCAAAACCTTCTTCACCATTGTCCTCTTATGCACAACCTGTTTTGAACCCCTCTCAACAGTCCTCCACACATTCTTCACCTTCACCCCAAGGTCCCATCACAAATAATCCCAATGTCTTTAATGATGTTGAAAATTCAGATGTCATAGAAACTAAGGTTATTTTTCGGGAGAGGAATCTTCAGTTTTCTGGTGCTTTTGCTAACATTGTTAAAGTGAATACTCAATCAAAACTTTCACCCGACCAAGGCATGGAGTCGAGTGAAACATCATCACATAGGACATCCTCATCGTCTCATGCTGAAGCTTACTCTGTTTCTGAACCATTGTTATCGAGTGCTAATAGTAATGGCAGTAATACTATCCACCAAAATGTGGGTGAAAATGGCCATGGGATACCACTTCATTCAGCCGACAAAAATAATTTTGTGCTTGAAAAATCATTAAACTTGAAGAAAGAAATACTCCCTGTTTCTTTTCCATCTGGATCTAAAGAGGATTTTATTGAGGTCAATTCCAGTGTGGATCATATTGTTTGTGGGCATGCTAGTTTGGAAGTGGACATTGCTGGAACACCTCTTTGCTCCAGTGATTTTACAGACAAAGTGTCAGACTCATTTAGAAGTGTAAAAGAAAATATTGATGAAGATGATTCCATGTTCAAACATTCCAACCAAGAATTTGAGAAAGTGTCTTGTGTCGATAATTCATCTGGTAAGCTAATATTGAAAGTGAAGAAAAGCAGTAAACCAAGGTTACCATGTTCCCAAAGTAAAGATGAGGACTTTATTCCAGAGGGGAGTGAAGAGGGCATTGCACCTTTGGATGACCAATTTATTAGACGGTCGGAGAGAAAGCGAAAGGTTCTGAAATTTGCTTATGAGCCAGATGAGATGAATGAGATGGATGAGCTCATGTCGGATGAGGATGATGAGTATCATGTTGAATCAGACGAAAGCTACGACAAAAGTGACAGCGATGGAAATGGAAAGAAAAAGGTAAAAAAAAATAGAGGACCTCAAGATCCAACAGCTTTTGATATATCTCAGAAAGGCTGCTTTGGATGTTGGAAGTGCAGCAAAGTTTTCTCTCGTGTCATGTTCCTGAAACGGCACATTGTAAAAAAACACAAAGATGGTTTGTGCGCCACTGTACGCACAGAGACAGGAGTTCCAGGAGACCAACCCAGCCTACTCCTTTTCTGTCCTCAAAACTGCAAGTATGTCACTTCCGATGTAGAAGCGTTCTCCTCTCACCTTGAAAACTGTGACAAGAAACCGCTTGATTGTGAAGAGATGAATTACAGAGACATACAACAAGTATTCTTCGCCAGTGATTTCAAAGTAGTGAGTATTGATATAATCTCCTTTCTCTTTTTTGTTAACGACTTAGTAAGTTAGCAACACAAATATAAACTTGTTGTGACCAGTTAAATTGTTTGGTTTTAATATTTCTATCATATCCATTTGACAAGTTAAGACATGATTTAGATCACAAATACATGAGGGGTGTAACTATTACTATTATGGTTCATAATTTGTTCCACTTATTGTGAATTCCCAGTTTTTTTCCTTGGTTCGTGATTGGTCAAAAGAAATGACTTTTTGTGAATATATTGTTTTTTTTATTCATGATTTTAAATTGATGTACCATTCTTCAGACACGTGCCTGGTTTCGGATTCGCAATCCTTGAGAAATCAAGATGTGATTGTTATGGCATGGCATTGGCTAACGATTTCTGGACAGAAGATTTTGTAGTTGGTTGAAGATTAGAAACACTTAAAACCAGATTAGGAATTCAACAGTGTGCTGATTTGTGAAGTCTTTGATTTACACAGAATTATTTTCAAAATTACCCGTACCTTTGAGGTCTTAAATTTTGCAACCCTGCAATCTTCCTTTTAACGACTGAATTTTAATAAATTTTATGTAATTCAAATTCAAATGCTGTGACTGTTGTGAGTAACAGAACTTTGAAATTCAAAGCTGCTCTGTGCCATCTAAAAGCTCTTCCATGAGCAGCAATTAGAAAGCAAAACTGTGTACAGTTTTTCTAAGTCTTCCTTCATTTACTGTAGAAGAAGGTATGATAAAAATGATGATAAAATTATATGTATCATGTCTCTATCAGATTTTTAAAAATCTCTTTTTCCTTTTGTTCTCACAGCTAGTAGAAGGTGTTGCTTCTGGCAGTGTGTCTACAAAAATTCCAGAGGGGAAACCGACAGCTTCAAGGAGGAAAAGCACCTCTCAACCCCCAGTGCCGACTAAACAAGACAGTGTGTCCCAAGAGCAGCACGATCCCAATGTTGTTGTGACCACAGCCCTTGTACATCCACCCCCAAGGGACAACGAGTTTATGTCACACATGGAGGAGCTACCACCTTCACAAACTGATGGTTATGATGAGCTAATGATGTAACTGTGTGTGTGTAACTATTATATAATGTGCTTGTACTTGTAGCGGTCAATAAAAAGAACAGGCACTGAGCAGACAATGATAATGAATATGAGCAGTCAGGAATAGTAGGAGAGTAATGAGGTGCTAGAGGGAAAAGATAAAAGCTACACCAATCCGATTTTGAGCTATCTTTAAACGTTACCTAACCAAAGGGTCAGTCTCAGATAGCTGGGCCAGTTTGAATGGCTGGCTCTATCCACAGCTGGTGAGGTTCTTACGCTGACTTCTGTCTCCTCTTTCATCGACAATGTTCTTCATGATTGATAGTGTATTATTTCTAGCTTCCTCTATAGTTTCATTTGTTTTGTATAAAGTCAAGAGAACACATCCAATTTTTTTTCACTTAATCTATTAGTACCGGGTGATACAGAAAGAACGGTACCCATGTAGTTCGCTATAACTTTGTTAAATATGTACCAAAATTAACTAAATTTCGTAAAGCTACAGATAGATTTATGCATGGTGTGCCTCTTAAAAGCTGAAATGCTTCATAAAATTATTAAAAAGTTTTATAGTAAACATCGGCCAAAAATGGGCAAATCAAAATGTGTTGCAAAGTGAGTTCATACTCTAAAAAATTATCCTCACACGATTTCAGTCAGTGAATTTCTGATCAATAAGTATTCAATACCTTAGCATGCACCTAACACTTTCTTTAAAAATTTTTACTACTATTTCCTTGGTACTCTTTCATTTGAAAAAGACAATCAAAATTATAATTAGAAATTGAAATTAACATTTGCAATTGATTAAGTGAGGTGTTGATTTCAAAATGATCAATTCAAAGATCATTGTACAAGGTCAACACAACGCCAAAGCAAAATATATTGTCTGCTTCAGATGAAAGTTAGTGTACAAAATGGGAAAAGGGTGATATTTCACTCTGTAAAATAATTGCGTGCCATAATATGCATACTTACTTATTGCATGGATTTGAAATTTTGAACATGCATCATGCATTACCCAATCTATAGCTTTGCAAACTTGTGTTATTTTTACTATAAAAAAATAAGTATAATGTGGGTTCCGTTCATTCTGTGTCACGCAGTATTATATGCAGACCTGCCATCGATACAGATTTAATCTGTATTAGTATTTCACAGGTTTCTAAACACTTTTGGCCAATGTTTTTCCCACACTGGATACAAAGTTTTAACCCATTTTTTCCCCATTCAAATCAAAGTAATGTCAAAACTCAGTTTTCAGTTATATTTTTTTAATACTTGTTTGGAATTGTGCTCAAATATTTTAACGCAATGACTGAGCATTAACTTTTAAGTATAAGAAGCATGAAAGTAGATAAATATCCTTCTTGATTTGTTATACTCTGATGAAGAGGACACATATTTTTTTCCTCCAAATTCTGATTTTTTATCAGGGTATTAGTATTACAGAATTTTCTTTTCAAGTGGGTGGCAGGTCTGTGTAATTTGATTTTGTTTTTATGGCGCTCAACAAATGTTGATAATGATTATTATTATTACAGTGGAGTCTGCTTAAGATAAACTCAGTGAGACCAGACAATGAGTTTATCTTATGCAAGGTTTATCTTAACCATTTCCAAGGGAAACAACCAGTGGTCACAAAATCTGCGGTGGGTTAAAGTCCAGTAACCTCCCCTGTTCATAAAAATGGTATGGGTGACCCTTCCTCCTTACCTTAGGGCTGTTGTTTTCGGGGGGGGGGGGGGGGGGGGGGGGGTTTTTTTTTT
>JARFNW010019331.1:0-14902 GCA_031763155.1 Dirona albolineata | reverse complement strand
AGGCATCAACTTAATTTGGCACGAACATCCACGTGACTTAGAAGGATCTGCTTCATACAGTTATTACTGTAAACCAAAATTAGTAGCTATTCATTTGCGACTTTTGAGAAGTTAAAACGGATGTCCGAAGCGAGAGTAATTAGCAAAGAGCGCTTATAAATCTGCCATCAAACAAGTTCCTCTTACTATCCTAACAAACAATAATTTATCAACGCACTACGAACGCTTATTTTTAGTACATCCATACAAATTTTGGCGCGTAGGTGTACACGCACCTTCTTTTTTTTTGGACCCATTTTTGTTTGATCAACACACCCACACCCACAATAAACTATAGGTATGTTATACTCAAAGACAAGTTGTAGTGACCTGAAGCTGGTTGTCCGACCAAACAGACAAATGCAAGGGTTATGGTACAGCATCGGGTGGACAACAGTGAACGGCAAACAACGGTTACCTAGGCAACACGCAACACACACACACACATACACAGCAGGCGATCAGGACATTATTGTGAAATTTCGCTAATCCTGTTTACTAGTTTACAATCTGGGCAAATAATTGGCTGGTCTCCTGCTCGAAATTCCTTGTCTATGAATTTTACAAATCAACTGGTGTGTGGCGTATGGAGGCGTGACGACTTTGTGATTATAATATTTACATATTTTTTTGTGTTCCTTACGTTCGAAGTTAGGCGTACCTATTGCTGGTAGGGCTTGGATCAATAAATAGAAATAGCAGATCCGGTAAAACATCTACTTTACTCCAAACAAACAAATACCAACTCTCTACTCCCTTTAGGAAAAGGTGGAAAAATACCTCATTCTCAGTAATTTGGCGAAGCATAGAGAATACGAAATTCTGAATGCCTCATTTTGGATTTCACCGGTACATGTGACGCAAATGTAGGTCAGTTTCCATTTACGGTTCAACATGGCTGAACGCGCTCCTGATCATGTAAGATTTATTTTGTCGTTGGATTGATTTTGAAAAAGTTTTGAAGGAAAAGTATATTGATATTGTGTTTTTGGGACTATGAAGGAATTTTTCTGTGCTGGTTGAAAAGTTTTTATTCAGTAGTTTCATCCTGGTTTTCAAAAATATTTAGGCCGACTCCTGACAACCTGCTGAGGTTTCTTACTTGAGTAACGTTATGCCTATGTTTGGTAGCCTATTACACGATCCATAAGTGACCTGTTATGGTGTCATCGCATATGGAAATGGTTTTCACAGAGAAAGAAGGGGTGACAATTTACCATTTCGATTCTTTTTGTCATGTAAGCTACAGTAAGGTGGCTGTATCTTATTTTTATTTGTTATAAACGTCTGGTCCAAGTCTTTCTCTGGCTCTGACTCTGGTCAGGTCAGCAGGGTCGGGGTTTTTGAGTTTGATCAAATTCATCAACTCAAATATAACTCTGAATCCTCTAGTCTAAGCTGGAGTAAAGTAAAAGTAAAGAGAAACCGAGACCCCTCTGCCTCATCACACTCATTCTCAACAAGTTGGGTTGGGCGTCTTTATTCTTACCTTACTTCTTACCCTTTCTACCAGATACTTACCCTTTCTCTACTTTCTAAACTATATACAATTCCTTGTCCTGTACTGTACTGTGACTGCTTGATTTAGAAAAGTCAATTCATACACACTCAACTCAAACTCCAATGCTGACAATGTCAATACTAATACGCATGGTTTTTTAAAGAATGATTCATGGCCATGGGGCACCCTTTGTTACTTTGTGATGATTGTCGTTTGTTTGAGTTTGATTCATGATTCAGTCACACACTTAAGGACGAGGAGACCGGTCTCCCAACTGTCATGATCTCAACAAAAAATGACTATACTAATACTAATGTCACAAAAGTCTTGTTAATTGTCATTATATTTTTTCCCATCAGTATCAGTGGACTTGTATCATAAAATCGTTCACTTTACCTGAACTTTGCCTAACTCAAATGCGATTATTATTATATGATTGGCGTGATCTGTCCTTTGATAATGATGATGAATACAAATACGCCGATCTGATAAAAAATGTATAGCACCGGAGCCCTCATGATGTGGTCAACACTTTTGCGTGTCCACATTTCGTTTCTTTGTTGATTATAATTAATGTAGCCCATCATCATATATAGCCATTACCATTTTCCAACAACCCTGAGCAAACAAAAAAGAATTACACTTTTCGAAAGTGAAGCCAGACCATAGATAGTTGGAAGGTGGATCATGTGATTTTGCTGAGTTACAAGGTTGGGTTGTTCTTGTGCATTTATTTCGATTCGTTACTTTTGAAACACAACTTTGAAGTCTCACTGGAGTCAAACATAAACACAGGGGGAAAGTAGGTTGGTTTTTGTTCACGTTTTATAATTTATAGGGTGAACAGGGAGCAGGATACACTTTGATTACGTTGATTGAATGTTTTGTTGCATGTCCATAGCCATAACAACCATCTTTTATGGACACATACTAAAACATGCTTGATCATAAATTAATTTTTAAATAAAGGTGATGGACGCGCTGTTGGTTGTGAAAGTCAGGCAATAAAAACCTGACTCTAACATGCCGTAGTGATTCTATTATAGCAGACTAATCAAATATATGCACCAACATGTCATAGCATAGCTGCCAAACATTCCAATTGAATCGTATTTATTATGATTTTTTGTTCTGAGAACGATAATCCGATTTCACCGTAAAAAAATATGATTTTCCCACGCTTGGGCTATGTTGGCGATGCAAACGATTGTCAGTATATTTGCAATTTTTTAAGAAATGTCGATATTGTAAAAAAAAAAATACTGTTTTCAATTCCAAGAGGAAGAGATAATATATCTAAATCGAAATCGTATTGCTTTTAACTGATTTACTTTACTACATCGCAATATAGTAGATTTTCAATTTTTCAAGGGAAAATGTTGCATCTAATATATGTAGTTGTGGTTTTGTCCTCCCTGATGTATAGAATGAAGTAGATGTCAGGGATACATACATTGTTCTTGTCTGTTATGGGTTAAAAGAGTGACATCTGTTCTATTTAATTATGATTGCAATGGCCTGTGATTTACCTTTTCTTTTTCAACGTCTACTTCCTGCTAAGAATTTCTCCATTTCATTTCTTTCAGAATTCTGCATTAGTAAGAGGTGGTGATGCTGGGGACCACGAAGAGGGTAGAGGTGCTGGATATCTTGCTCCAGATGAAGTCATCAAACATCCACTGCAAAACTCATGGGCCATGTGGTTTTTCAAGAATGATAAAAACAACAAAGAATGGAAAGACAACCTGCGAGTGATTACTACAATTGACACAGTTGAAGACTTTTGGGCGTGAGTAGAACTTATTTGTTATTTAACTATTTTATGATTTGTTCACAACACAAGAAAGAGGTGAAGTCTGGGTTTCAACATTGGATCCTATACCTTACTGAAGATTATGTAGGGTAAAATGGGTCTTAAGTGTACTCTTTCTTTTCTATTTTAAAAAATAAAAAGTAACTAACTTACACTTACTCTGAATTTTTTTGCAATTTTTCAATCACACTTTTGGGACAAAAACGCCCATGACAGCATTACAAGTATTTTGGACGTTTTCAGTATCTAGTATTTGACTTTTATTATATTCTTAGAATATTGATTTTACAAGTTTGTTCTCTGCTTATGGTCACAGTCTTACACTCTTTAAACTTTATGATTGTCGTTCCTCATTTTTAATGCAAATTTTGTAATTATTGATTTCAGATTATACAACCACATTCTCCCAGCCAGCAAGTTGCCAACTGGATGTGATTACAGTGTCTTCAAGGTAAAACTATATTTATGCCCTTTCAGTCATCCTTTGTATTCATCCGTAGGTTAGACTTTGCTTTCCTCAAAATGAAATATTGTTTTTAAAATATTCTAGTTTTGGTGAGGCCTATTATTATTTATAAATACAAGGATGGCAAGCTTTTCAACTGAAAAGTAGGCTGATAAGCGTGTTTAATTGCATACACGTCTTTCAATGTAATGTGTTTTTTAGTGAAATTTGTTTGTCATCTGATCTTGTATATGAACACAATGCCTTTCAGCTTTATTTATCTATTATATTCGGTGTCCTGTGTGAAGTTGACAGAGGATCACTTTCAATGCAATGCTTCTTAGTTTAATTTCAGGACAGAATAGTTCTGACAGCTTTTAAGAATTTTCATGTCCTTATTCCAAAGTTCCTGTCAGATGGACAGATTGATGCCATCATTGAAATTGCTCAACTGCTCAAAAGGCTGAAAACTTATTGTGCAACTTACTGTAGATTAGATCTGAAAATAACAAATGTATATATTAAAAAAATTGCCCATGTTTGCTTTCTCTAGTGCCATTTGACTTGCTATGATGATTTCAAGATAGGGACAATGATTACTATGATTATTTATCTTATCTGAGTCAAGTCAAATTGTTAGTATTGCTCGGCATTCATTTTTTATTTTTGGCACAAGTAGACTTAAAATGTGACATTTTCAACCAAAAAAGTGTTTTTCCAGGTTCATTGAGACATATATTCATTAAGATGTATATGAATGTTGTTTATCATTACTCTAAAGGCTCAAAAACAGGCTGCTTCATTTGTCACGTTATCTTGAAGCTGTGAAGGGCCCTAAATAAGTTTCACATAGATCAACAGTCTATCATTAAGTCAAGAGACACTGGTGTGTAATTGATCGCACATGCGTAGTAGGCAAGCCGACCTTTGGCTACCTGCACATGTCTCGTCAAGGGGTCTTGATATTTCAGTGAAGTTGGTTTAATTGCAAGCCATTCTCTCTTCTACAGTCATTCAACTTAGATAGAAACCTTGCAAACGATTATGTTCAGTGGTCAATCAATAATGTTAGAAGTCATAATTACATGAGCAGTTAATTGAACATATGTTTTCAGTTTTGTATTATCAAATGCTGGTAACAGTATGTGGTAAGGAAGTCAATTTCACCGACTGAGAATGCATGAGAAACTAAATGGAATGCTCAATATATATATATGTGAAATACAGTGTTCATTTTTTGTTTTTTTTCTCGAGTCTAAAGCAGTCATAATTAGTAATTAAACGTAATTAAACATTAAAAAAATTATTATTGCAGGTTGGCATTGAGCCAATGTGGGAAGACCCCCAGAATAAAAGAGGAGGTAGATGGCTTATAAACTTGAACAAAGCACAGAGACAGTCACATCTTGATGATTTCTGGTTGGAAACGGTAAGACTGCTTAAAGTTATGTAAAGAGACAAAATTTAATGATGCATTATTTGTAAAATTAATTATACTATTTCAGCTCTTGTTCTTTTGACAGATTTTGTTCCCCGTATACATTTTAAGAGGGTGGACAGATATGGGAAGTGGGCTTTATTGTGCTTCTTTCTTTGTTTAAATTTTATAGCAGACCAGATTTTGTTCTTAATTTATGTCTGTGGTTTAGTGTAATGCCTCAAAGCTTGCGGGTCCAAACGCTTGAGGTCTTTTTTTCTTTGTCCATTGTGAGACATCAGATGTTACATGACGAAATTATTGTTTTCGAGTATGACTTAATGTAATGGTATTATTTACTCTACTACGAAAGCATAGATGGGAGGAATGTAGTCAATAGAACAGTTAAGGATGTCAGTTGGGATTGAAGTCACACCGGGGGGACCATTGCTTTGTAGTTTGTCAAGAAAGTCATTTGACTGCATTTTTGTAGTTTTTACTGTTATGTCTTGTTTTCCTGATTTTTGTTGTATGTGAAGGGAAATTGGAACATATTATGGATTTTAGAAAGTTGATATATCGCAGGCGTGATGGAACAGGGGCGTGTCATAAAATTGCAACTTTTCAGGAGAGCCAAAAAACCTGTTTCATTTCTTTATGATTTTTTCCAAGCGCACTATTTTTTTTATTCCTGAAGACATGGTATCATAAAATTTCAATAAGTGTAATATTTTGGTTATAATTAATGATACACCTTTAGTTTGCTGAAAAATCGGCAAACACTGGGCGTAACATACGCATTTTGCTTTCTCATCCGTTCCCTCTATTCTTGTACAAAATGATCATTTTACCCCTTTTGTTCTTTGTATAATCAGTTAAATTGTAATTGTCTTATCCGTTTGTGACGTAATATTAATATATAGCAACCTTAAAGTTATTTCATGCAGACAAGACACAGCATGGTGCCTACATCTGTCGTGTTTGATTAGTGATTAGTGACCTGGAGTGTTCAAATCGGAAAGTGCCTTAATGTGTTTGTTTGTTTATCAAACCCCATTAATACTGCAGAGCAAAATTGGGATGGGCCCTATGTTCAGTCATGAAAGACAGACAAGATATCTGTCATATAAATGTAGTCACCCCGACCACAAAACATGACTGAAAGACCTCTTGATCAAAACATTTCAGATAAGCAGGTGATCATCCCACAGTAGGCATAACTCGTTACTGAATCCATGTCAAATTCACAGCAAAGGAACAAAACAAGTGATGAAAATTATTTCGACGTTTTGTGTCAAAGAATAAACAAGGGAATGGACCGGCTGCACATTGTTAGGCGCACAACTCTCTCATAGAATACCGATAAAACATGTTTCTGACACGCGTGACCAGTATTTAAAGGGATGCATGTTCATTCTGTTATCATTCCGATTTGATCGTCCGCAATCAGTAAAGATTTATTGTCTGGCACGGCCCCTTTTGCACTCGCCTTAGATTTGTCCACATGTTACTGGATTACGTGAACGGCCTCCCTGAATAGTTATTGGGGTTTGCTGTGCATTTTTCACCATTTAATTCAGTCTCAAAAGTATTAAGATTTAGTGCAAATGATCATTACCTCTGCAACTTTAGGCGTATCATGAGATATGCCTATAAAACGAAGGCTCCGCAAGACGGAAAATTGTTATGGAACAAAGGCGTATAAAATTATATGCCCCTCATTTACCAGTCAAGAGGTGTATCATATGATACACCTGTGTTATATAACGAAGAAAAAAACTTTAAATTTTTTATGTCTAAACTTTAAATTTGAATTCCAACTTTATTTTTGGAGACATTAATTTGATATCTTAATACAACATACCTATGGCCAGCACAATTCACATATTCACCGGAAAGACAAAGGCGTATCTATTCCTTTACGCCCGCGATATATCTGTAAGAGCCTTGTTAAGTGTTAGTAATTGCAAATATATCTTGTTTTATGTTTTTAAAAACATTCTCTCTCCAGCTGCTTTGCTTGATAGGGGAAGGTTTTGATGAGCATTCAGAAGAAATCTGTGGTGCAACTGTAAATATACGAGGCAAAGGGGACAAGCTTGGGCTGTGGACAAGGGATGCTGGGAAGACAGAGGCTACAAAGAAAATTGGGTATGTATGCTATTTGTGTTTAAAATTTACCTTGTTTAATTTGGTAACCTAACACTTCAATTTGTTGCTTTCGTGGTTGTTGGGGGTTATGATCTGAGATTATGAATTTTGATTGCTCTGTTATCTTATGTTTTATTTGATTCACTGGTGACATCTGAAACTGTTTGCTAAGTTTGACAGGATCCTGTTTATCAATGTGAGCTAAATTTGTCACAACTATTTACCAATGTTTTTATGAAGTGTGGTTATGGAAGCTGCAATCATGAACTATTTTTCACCATGGATTTATATTTTCATTTTCCTATTTATTTTTCAGATTTAAATTGAAAGAATCTTTAAATGTTCCCCCCAAGGTGGTCATTGGCTTTCAGGTAATTTTGAAATCCCTTATTAATGCTAGAATTGTACTCAAAATTTTCAAGTTTAAATATTTTCTCTTTAGTGTGAATGGCCCAATGATGTACTATACCTGTGTAGATTTTTGAATCAAATCTGTTCTGTTCACAACTTCAAATTGGGATGACTTCGAGTTGGTTAAACAAATGCTTACTTAATCGAGTGGGTTGCAATGTCAGTGTAAAAGGAAAGAACAGCTAATACTTCAAAAATATTCAAAACAATGCAATGGCAGACCATTGTCTTATCACAATCCCTGATCTAACCAGAAATGAATGCAACATTTTCTGGAATGATGTGAGGAAAAGTGCAAGGGATGTATGACTTATTACATGTTAACATGCAGCCATTCAATTACGGAGGTCACCCAGTGTAGTAAATTACATTAAGATAAACAGGAATAGAGATCACTTGAACTAATTAGATGAAGTAACATAATTATTTTCCATGACCACTACTACAGACAGTGTATCCACAAAACAAGGTTGCTCTTTAAAAAGAAAATTCATCTTCTTCAATAACAATTTTTAAACTTGCATGTCAGTGACACAATGAGCCTAAAACTAAAGTGCTCTCTAATAATAATGTAAATCTTTGAAACATTCCAAATGTAATAGAACATCCTTTTTCAGTACATATTCTCAATGCATTATTTAATTATTTTTAAAAATACTGCTTTACATTCCTTAGGCTCACTCAGACACTGCTGGCAAATCAGGCTCAACAGTGAAAAATCGGTTTGCAGTGTGATGCATATCCAGGATAGTCTGTGTACTTTTGTCTCTGTCCCCATTGTATCCATTGCCAAGGCCCCAGCAAGATTTTGACAGAGACACTACCGAGAATTGCACATTTGCTTTTTGCCACATTGAATGAAACAATTTGATTTAATTATAACTATTATTACCCATTGAAATGAAGGAGGCTGGGAACCTCAATTTATTAGCTATGGAATATTTAAAAGAAAATATATTTCTATTTAGTTGAGGCATGATTCCTTGATGGTTCCAGACTGAGATGTATTATGGTGATCTTAGTCAGGAGCTGCATTAATTTTTTGGTTGTTAGATTGCATTCTTTTAGTGAGAATATTTTAGTAATCAATATCATATTCATTAGTTTTGTGCATGGCAGTGATAACTTTTGTGTGTGTAGATAAGTTGTGTTTATGTTGATGTTGTCTTGCTTTGTATTTTATTTTCCCCCTTCTGTAAATGCCAGGTATATAGAATAGAACTACATGAATGCAAGCAAAAAGAGATTTATATCATTTTGCATTTTAGTGATTTCCATTTCTTTTTTTGAAAATGTCTCAATACGTCTCCTTTTTACAAGCCTTGACCTTTGTCGAATATTTTAGTTTTAAAGCGTTTGCTTTATAAGCCAATATGATAAGTCTTGGGAATGAAGGAGCGCTACGCATACTGATTTCTGCTCTGTGAAATTACAGCTTAGCATCATTTTCCAATGACAATCTTGGTGAAATGTTAGGCCCAGCCAATGTGAGATTTTAAAAAATCAAGAAATTGTAAACTGAAAACATGTAGGTTTGGTTTGCACATTATTAACATTGATTAAATGGTATGGTTTTTATATTGAAGACTTAATATTTTGATTGGATTGATATAAATTTCACAAGCTTAAGAATTTTATTGGGATTAGCCAATAGCGGACATAACATAATGGGTGCTTTTCAATGAAAACATTCTTTTAAAATATTTTTTTCTAAAAATATATAATTGATAATATGGAAACGGCTGCTCTAATATAATGGAATTAGGGTTAGATACGGTTCAGCAACTTTTTGATTTGTAATTACTTGATTAGTTTCTTGCTGTATATATTGGTATGTGCGCAGTCCATAGGGAAATGTGCCTTGTGTATTGTCTGTGTCACAATCTTGGTGTATGGCCACATCATCCATGTTTTCACTTAATCATTATTTAAAACAAAATAGTCAAGTCATGGGGATTCTGTTTTGCCTAAAGATCAGTCGCCCTCATGTGCCAACATTATTCTGGAATCCTAGTTATCAATTTGTAGCCATCGCTGTTTATGATTGCTAGTCTTGAGTTTTTAATCAGATTTGTTCATTTTGGAAATTTATGTTACCACAATGACATGAGCTTCACATTCAGCTTTGGTTTTTTTTGGGGTGGGGTTTATTTTTTCTTCATCAGGTACAGCTTTTACTTTAGAATATTAGGATATTGAACTAAACTAATTGGTTAAGCTCATTGACTTTATAATGTACCCTGATGTTATTACTGTATTATCCCCATTAAGCACACTGCACTTTGAAAAGGTCAAGGTAAAAAGTCCATTTTAGGCAGAACAGTCACCCGCAAGAAACTTGTCATTTAGCAGTAGTGATCTCTGGACTGTGTGTGTGTGTGTGCTTTTTCTCTTTGAATGTGCTTTCTCCACAGAAATTGTGATATTGCATGCTCTCTGCTTCATGTTGTGTGTATGAGTTGGTGTGTGCCGATGAAGTAGATTGAAACTGATGACCCTGTTATCAAATGTCTGAATGAAGATTAATGCTACTTGTGTTGGAATGCTGTAATATAATTATAGTAACAGCCTACCATAGTGAAATAAACACTGCTAGACTATGTACAATATCCAATTTTGGGCAAATTGTTGATTCCAATTTTTTTCTTTCTTTTTTTCTTTTCAAATCACAATGCCACCCCAGCATTTGGGGGTGATTTAATGGGGATAATACTGTAACTTGTTAGTGACAGTTGAAATGATATTCATATGACTACATTGTTGTTTGTTTGTTTATAAGTCCAGCTCTGAAGGATGTACATGACAAATGGATATATGTCAACAATGACTTCACCACTCACCCAAAACATGTCTAGAAAGACTGCATCAGGAATTTAAGACACCTTTACCAGTGAATTGGACTTTGTACCAGTACTATGAGTATGAGGTCCATACATATTTGCTGTTATCAGAGTGGTCACTACAAGGAGCTGCCATGTGGGTCAAACACAGTTGCAAGCTCGTAAAATCAGTCCTTTGAGCCTCTACACTCTATATTTATATATTTTTAAAAGTATCAGATACTGGCGCAGTCAACCTAATGTTTGTGCATAGGATGAATATTTGTATGCAACACTTTGCCTTTTTTTCCTGTAATTGTAGACATTTGTCATGTAACCTGGTTAGTGTTGGTCCATGGGGTGACAAGATGCAGTGATTGAATAACCCTTGGGAGAGAATCCTCATGATAACTCACTGCCTGTCTCTGCCTCGGGGAATGAGGAGTGACTTGGATGAAAGTGTCTATCTCTTGTACATAGATGTGATGATAATAATATTGTCATAATGCATGCCTATAATGTCTAATAAGGCTACTGTATTGGAATGGTGAAAG
The DNA here is from genome assembly GCA_031763155.1 of Dirona albolineata. Lineage (NCBI taxonomy): Eukaryota > Metazoa > Mollusca > Gastropoda > Nudibranchia > Dironidae > Dirona > Dirona albolineata. The sequence goes on along the minus strand of JARFNW010019331.1, from coordinate 3,752 downwards.
TTTTTTCATTTGTTTTTTTTTTTTTAAATTTCCCTCTCTGCTGTTAAAAAAAACCAACTTGGGTTGATTCCAAGTTTTGTTATAAATTTGTTGAGTTGAAACGTTTGTGACGACTTTGACTTCTCCAGCCACCACTAGAGGCTGTCCTGATGTGTAAGGTATGCCCTATGTACAGACTTCCGTTTATTTTATTGTTTCAAAAGGGAGGAATAAATGATTGAATGTTTAAAGGAATGCTGGTTGCATTGATTAACTCTTGTAAAGCTAAACTAACAGTAACAGGTTATCTGTGATGGAGTGATTTTAAACATGCTTTGTAAACATGGTCTATATCACATAAGATAAGACAGAAATTTGTGTTCATGTTTTCTTTTGTGTGTGTTTTTGGTTTTTTTAATTTGCTTTCTTCTGCTGAAATTGATATCCTTTATATGTCCGGCATTGGAAAGTTTTTGAATGGTGAATTATTCTATTTTCAAAATTGTAACTACAGTAATAAAATTGTTGAAATTTTATATATTCAATCTTACTTGCATTCTGTTTTTCCTTGGTAGGTAGGATCTGGTGAATTATGCTTTGCTTTGTAATCCATACCTGCTGAAGCAGTGTTGTTGTTAGTCTAAAGGCAAATGCTCACAGAGCTGGGTATTGCATGGATCAGAAATTTATTATTCATGGTAATTCATGTCTGCATCCAAACTAATGAAAACACGACAGAACAAGTTGATGAATTTGTTTTGGTTTTTTTGTTTTGTTACAACCAATATTTTGTTGCCTCAGTATTTTCCCCGAAGGTACCGATAACAGGGCTCACCACTACAGTACAAATGGAGGCATTACAGTATGGTAATTGGCAAAAGTGGAACTTAATTTTCCAACAGTAACTACATGAGCTATTGTCATTCGGTTGGATGCTGTGGTTATGAATTTGTATGGCTGTTGGAGTATAGGATATTGTATAGTATTATATTATCTGCATTTGCTTTTTGTAGGTGGTTCTTTGGTTGGCATTAAAATTTGTGGTGTGTGATTTGGCATTGCCAGAGGGGACATGAGGGAGAAATGGCTGGTCTCATTTTATTATGGCTGCACGGTAGTGAGTGCGAATGAATGTGATGGTCGTAAAGACAAAGGATAATGGCGTCATGCAATGGTATTGATGCGGACTTCCTTGTAGGGGTGATCGCATCGACCCAGCGGCAACCATTGTTCATTAATTTGTTCCACCAATTCTCTAACTTAATTATTTAGCTTATACTTTTATTTGATATTCTTGTGTTCTTTTATCCTGAAAACATGAGATTGTTTTTGCGTGTAGTGCACTTAGTTTTGCAAGTTTGTTTGGTCATTGAATGTGTGTGTTCTGGAATCAACTGGCGCAGTGTCAAATAATTTGATGCAAAGAAATGGTCGATTTCAGTTTCAGTAGCAAGACGGAACTGAGTAACAAGAGCCATAAGTTGTAACTGGGGGTAAAATAAATATGACAGTGGTTTGAACTAGAGGGGAAACAAAATGTGACGTTTCGTAATGAGACTCAAGACCTCCATTGCAAACACTTGTCTCATATTTCGATCTGGTGGTTCCACATGGCATATTATATGTAGTTCTTCATGGATTTTATCTGGGTACCTACTTGACCTGTGCTCTTTATCCTGTGATTTTCATTTTCGTTCTATTGTAAAGGCGGATCCAATCATCTGGACATGGACCCATTTACATTGAGTTTCTGTCGGTTGAAAATTGGTCAATGGTATTAATAATACTATTATTTTCTCCATAAGGGAGCATCTCTTAATCTCATCTTGGGCATGTTTAATATTTCCACGGAAAAAAGAATGATCTGTAATAGTAATATATAATAAGGTTGTAATAGGGATCACTTTTATTAACCAGCTTGGTTATAGTTATTGTAGTTGATTTTGGGGACACAGGAATTTAAGTTGTGCCACAGTGCCCTGAGTGCAATGGAAGCATGTTAAAAGTTAATAATAATTCTGCCTGATCGTGTTGACAACACAGTATTGTGGCGCTTTTTTTTTCTTCTTTGGACCATAGAGGTATTCAAACAGTCTATGGTTTGCTTGAATTGCAACTTATCTGCGCACCATTCTATAATATTAATATGTTCTAATGTTTTCTGGCTTTAGATACTACACCAGACCATGAATGTAATAGTTATTGTGTACTGGTCTTGGGTATTCGAGAACTCGTTTTGAAACAGAAATGGTTCTTTTATCGGAGGTTATTTCCCTTGCTCGTAGTATTATATTATAAAAGTCACTGGCAAAGTCAGCACAGCAATAATATCATTTGCAATGCAGGATACATAATATTAGTATTAGGCTCTGCCATGACGAGAGGACGTCGTTGTTATTGATATCATTATCATCATCATGACCACAGCCTCTTTTAAATCTTTGCTTCACACCAATTTGTTGAGAATCACAATCAAAATGTGTTGGTCTTGGCTCCTGACTCGTCTGTAAAATAAACAACGTGCATAATGTTCGAGAACTCATTTGAAACAGAAGTGGTTCTTTTATCAAGAGTTATGTCACTTGTTCGTATAATATGCAGTTGCAAGATACCAGAGGGGTTTTTTTTTCAAAAAGATTGTAAGATCTCTGAGGATACACAATATCATCATCACCACAGCCTAAATTTGTTAAGAGTCGCAATCAAAATGCGTTGGTCTTGGCTCCTTACTGTTGTATATAACCACGTGTTTTTAGAATTGGACATCATTTCCAGCACGTAAAATTAAAAGCTCCAACATTATATATATGTTTTCATTCCAGTCCATTATATTCCATATATTGTTAGTTGTCTCGACCCATGCGTTGTGTACAAGGCGTCCATTTAGATTGGGGGTGGGGAGTGATCTGGTATGTCATACTGGCGACATGTGAGCCATCCAGGGTTGGGCATTGTTGGTGGGGTATCAATTATTGTGAACGATAACAACAACCAAACCACCTTAATACTATTCTCTGCTACTAGATTCATACAGTTGCCAAATTGCTCGAAACAAATGCCTACACTACGAGTGTGAACCAAACTTTTACCAAATACTTTAGTTTTGTAAGATTACTTTGAAAATGTGGCTAAGCAGATGTTCTAATATTAAACAATTTGCATACAACCAGTATTCAAACAATGTTTCTATCCACTTCAGTAAATACAAATACAATGCTCAACTTGCTTAACCCGAATAGTTGGAGCTATTTCGAACTTCTATTTCGATAAGATTCTTGAAAGATGTTTGCATTGTAGTCTTTGAAAACACTCCACTTGGGTACTCAAAACACACGGGAAACACATCGGCCAAGTTTAGGCAAACTGACGAAAACGAAAACACCCACTTTTCAGGAGAGCAGTTTGAAGATTTACACATTTTTAAAAGGCTAAGTCATGAATTTGAAAAAGAAAATTACAATCCGTACCAAAATTTCAATCTGATACTACTGACTGATACTAATACCAATAGCATATTTTCTTCATAATAATAGTAACGTCCTTTATTTGACTTATTTAGTTTAAAACTCAATTTCTGTGTTAAAATGGTAACGTGGTGAGGCTGCTGGAAACCAAATGTAAGCAATAATGGTGAATAAAGAAGGCTCCAAAATGAGACAAATTACATTGAATTGACGTTTCGGGTTTCCCCTTTAACATACGAACATACAATGAAAATACAAATAAAAAATGGATAGAGGGGAGAAGAGTGTATCTAGGTTCTCCCCTCAGAA
>JARFNW010019220.1:0-14903 GCA_031763155.1 Dirona albolineata | reverse complement strand
AAAATTTGAGTTATGCCCCTTTGCTTTGAGCACCAGCAGAAGTTTTGTTGGGATGGCTTGAGCGGGAATGAGTTAATCGCAGTTTTTCTCCCCCTAAGTGACAATTAAGCGATCAACAATTCCTACGTTTTTGGACTGAAATCCATGTCAGTAATAATTTCATCACAGGCTAATTCATTGACATGAGAGGAGGAACTGGGGTCATTCTTGAATGTATCTTTCAGTCTGAAACAGGTGAAAATAGAAACAAATGATATGGAGCCAATTATGAAGGAAAATGAGGTTAAATCATTTTAAAAGCAAGCTTGGAATAAAAAAACCATTTACACACACATGTCACACATACACACACATGCACTCACACAAATACACACACATACTCACACACACACATACACACACAAACACACACGAATAAGAAATGACACTAATTAAATGTATTTACCCAGAAATTTTCATTGAAATATTATAAACAGTCAAAGACACAGATAAAGATGGAATCAGACAAAAAGAAAGGGGTATTATCATAATGATAAAGATGAGTTCTAAAACTTGATAAAAGTACCTAACAATCAGTACCTGTAGCTTTGATAGCTCTAGTAGATTTATAATCACGAGATTGAAAAACAAAGTATAAACTCACTGTCCTGCCTCCAAATCCCACACGCAAATTCGTCTATCCCAGCCTCCACTTAGCTGTACAAAGAAGAATAAACACAACAGAAAATGTATAAAAGAGCAAATATATAGTAAAGACCTTCAAAACGCAATGGGTAAATTGGTTCCCTGATGCCTTTAAAGACAACAGAGTAAACCTGAGCTGGTTGTTTGAGAAGACTTTTGGGTTTCCCAAGAGTCCAAGTCTCTCTTTAGGCCTTATTAAAGAGTGCATAGAAAAACATAATTCTTTACCACAGAAGATCAGAATTTCTTTTCCAACAGCAGCCCCATCTCTTTATAGATCTATATTCAAGAGCAAACTGAAGTAAAGCACATTTTCAAACAATACAACAAAGTGTCAGATGGACTCAAATTAACCACTTTCAGATCTTGAGCGCTATATCTTAACGATTTAACCACCCCACTTCTAAGAACCCTAAAGTATTCTTTAAAAAATCAAAATCATGCTCGGTTCTTTTTCAAAAATGATATTTCAAGCAAAAGACACTATTTCTAATTCCTATTACTGCAGCATGCAAGAGCGGCACATTTATCTGAGAGCAGTGTGCGCCAGTAGCCTACTCTTGGCGAACTGTGGGGAAATTTTTCTTGGTTGATGATTAATCTGGTTTGTGTTGAAAGTTGAAATCATAATTTCAAGCATCTAAAAGCAAAATGGTGCTATTGTGTTTTAGGATAACTTACAACAACTGAAAAAAGTAAAAAAAACCCCAAAAACCTAAGAAGAGTGATTTCAATGGACATTTAGGTGTTACATATGGGCTATATCCATGCATTATCTAAACCAAAGTCTCTAAAGGGATGTTACAGCTAATTTCATTATTTCTTAACAAGTCATCATGCGTTCTACTTCACAAGTTACAATAAAATGTCCTCTCTTACCAGACATGTTCCATCAATCCCATGTTCTCTTCCAACAAGAACAAGACTGGTTACACAGCTTAAGTGTTCAGACAGGACAAACTTCAAGATGAAACCAGCTACTCTGTTAGTAACAGAGTCACTTCCCTAAGGAAATATAACATACACAATTTATCATATATATATATATATATATTGGCCAACAATATTGTACGGAAGTGATAACAGGGATAAAAGTAGGCTACAAGCAACAGGAAAACAAAATTCTTGAGAAGTACAATTGGTAAAGAAAAAAGAGATAATGTGAGAAATATCAGAATTGGAGAATAAGTTAATAACACAGATAGTTTAGAGCAGAGAATTGACAGAAACCAGTTAATTAAGATGGTTAAGCCATTTAAATAGAATCAAAGAAAATAGAATCCCTTAAAAAGCTATTTGATTGTAAACAGCAGGGGAAGATGCCCCGAGGTAGATCAAAGAAGATATGGAGGGAATGTAATATTAGAGAATGTAGAAAGGAAGGAATCAAATTTGCCAATGCAAATAAAAGAAGTCATGATAGGGAATTCTATTCATAGTAAATAACACTAAAAGGTACAATAGGCATTGCTAAATAAAGAAAGACACATTTTGGTTTAAATACAAAAAGCTGCTAACCATGGACTGGGATTCATTTTCTGGAAGGAGTGTGGATTCTGGGTCAAGAAGAACAGCATATTTATGCTTGAGGATTTCTAAGTCATGAGGTCGCATATCCTTGAGGACTTGAACAGCTGCCTTGTCAAATCCCCAAACATCTGGAATAGAAAGAGACAAACAATTCCTTAAATCATATTTTTAAAACACTTCTTTTCTTTGCATCACACCAGATGCCTGCTATTGTTTTGAAATATCTTTATCATTGAAGCTAATCATTTGGTGCTGTAGATTTATGGTTTCAGATTCATATTTATATTTCATTACTTCTTTACAATTTTTAAAGGTGAAAAATATTGTAACAAAATTGCATTAATTAAAAAAAATAAATTGTTAAAACGTTTTTTCAAATGTTGAAAAACTTAATTGTTAATAAACAATACTCACAGACATTGCTATCTTCAGAAGCTGCTAAAAGTAAATCTAGACTTTCCACAAATAAGATCTTCATTATGGTAGTATTTGGGTGTTTGTGAGAAGATATCTGTTTGAAAATAGAGACAAATAAAGCGAAAGGTGTAAAGGAGTAGGGTTTCTATATTCACAAAGCAACCAGCACACAACATATCAAAGAACACACGTTTACTGTTGGTTACTTTGATTTCAATCGTCATAGGAATTTACACTGTAGACAAAAAGATTGTTCATTTTGTTCTTGGACATTTGGGTAGCTAAGTCTATTCATATCTGGCAGAAGTTAAGTCGGCGTGGAAAGCAATGGTTAACTACCACATTATGCTGTGTGTGTAATATATTCAAGTCTCTACACTCGGATACTCTACCCTCAGTATTGAGTATAGGAACTTTTTTTCTTTACTTTAGTGATCCATAGGTTTACCAACAACGCATGATAATTGGAGTGCCTGTGTGTTTGCAGGTACTTTGAGTTGGTGCACTGTACAAGGCTGGACACGGAACTGACCCCAACACTGCTTTGTTGCACAAATGGTTATGTATAACAAATATAGCAAAAATGAAATTTTTCGTAACAATTCTGCTTAAAAATCAAAAAGACTACCATCGTTTATGAAATGAGGTCTTGCTGCCTACTGTGTCCAAAATCTGTAATTGGAACTATCAACATGAACTGTTCGATATTAACTAGAGAGGGCAATTAAACAGTCTTATGAGCCTTCACGTCATCTACAGAAACTGGGGAACTTTGCAAAAGGAAGATTTCTGTATCTTCCATCACTATGGACCTTAAGATGCATTAATCACAAGTTTCTTTTCAGTAAAACAAAAAAAATTGAATAGTTTAAACAATATTTTAAAAGAAAATAATAACAGAGAAATAAATTAGTTATACAAAAAAAATTATGATCATGATATGCAGAAATTAAATCAAATTCTTATCTACAATTAAGCTTAAGTTAAATATGAAATAACATAGAGTTTTTTTGTGCTTGTATGGTTGTTGTTTCTAAACCGATAATGTTAACACTTTCCCTCGAGTCAAAGGTCAAAGGTAAATGTCGTATCATTTATTATCTTCGTGTTGTAACTATATTAAACAATTTCTAAATATGAGACTACAAAACACAATATAAATGTTATTCAAAAGGACACCAAAACCATTATTCATAAACTGAGATGATTCAAAGGCACATTTTCTCTTCATTCTGCTCATAGCGTAAGTTTATCTTGGTAGTTCATTACAAAATAAAATCAGAAAATTAAAAACATATTGACGTAAATGATGTTAGAGAAGGATTGATATAAATGTTATCCAAATTTTCGTTTGGTAATAGGTCACAAGACAGGAAATTGCTTTCAATTTAAAATCAATCTGAGTGGTAAAATATTTACATGTTATGGTTAAACAATACAGATTCTTTTTCTGACAGATACCTTTAAAGTAATTTGCACATTAACCTTACATTCTTGTTTAAGTAATTATATGGTGACTTTATTTTTCATACAATTAATTAAGACTTTGTCTATAAAAGGCTGTATGGTGGCCGAGTGGTTAAGACAGCAAACTCTCATGGTGGGTTCCAATCCTACCCCAGTCACCTTGTTAGTTTTCTTGGGCAAGAAACATTAGTCCAATTGCCTCACTCGGCCCAGGTGTAGAAATGGGCACTAGCATACAACTTGGAAAGCAATCTGCAATTGACCAGCTTCCTATCCAGACGCGTGACATATTGTTACTTTGTCCACTTTACACTACATAAACTGGGCCTCAAGGATCTTAAAGACTTGTTTTGTCCGTAAAAGCATAATTTAATGCATGAATAATGGTGATGAAAGATGGCACAAATTAAAAAGCATGATTTTCTACACATTGTGTTATTTCCTATGTTATCACAGAGAAATGAGCAAACAATTGCAAACAATAAAATAAACATTGACATGTTTCAAACAACTAATAAAATGACAATGCTAATGAGTTAGTCATTCATTTAAGATCTAAATTTTTACTCAAATGTTAGTTGATGGAAGAGTTTCTTTTTTCATTGGAAGGAACAGTTGCCAAAGAAGCAATTGTGAAAGAGTATAATTCCATCTGAGAAGCACCAATTTGTTATATAACTATTGTCAACACTATAGAAGTGTGGCAAATCTAATATCTGTATTTAATATACTCCACAAAGTCATTTCTTGAAAATTGGTAAAAAAAATAAAGATGGGCTTCTAGTTTGTGTCCCCATACATCATGTATCCCCCAGCAGGCCGAGTCATTCCCCCAGCAGGCTGAGTCATTCCCCCAGCAGGCTGAGTCATTCCCCCCAGCAGGCTGAGTCATTCCCCCAGCAGGCTGAGTCATTCCCCCAGCAGGCTGAGTCATTCCCCCCAGCAGGCTGAGTCATTCAATGTCCTTCTCAACAACCTGGGAAGTTGTTAGGCTCATCACACTAAAATACTGACATATTTCTCTCACTGGAGCTGGGTTCTCATTCATACCTGAGTCGAGTGAGGAAAAATATGTAAAGAGTCTTTCCCCCATCATCAGCATTGGTACCACTGCCATGATTCAAACCCAGGATCTTATGATCTTGAGGCATACACCCTAACTCTTAGGCCACCAACGCCACAACACACCCTTACTATGACCTCAATCCCCTCCACGCCAGGAGATATTGTCTCGCCACCTTCTCCTGTCCTTCACCACTACTCTGGTCCCACTCTGGTCTGCTGTCAGGAAGTCTATTCCTCACCTCCTTTTTCTTTTTTTACTGTGTGGTGCTGTGTGGTTTTGGACAGTCCTTTCATTCTTTTCCTCTTTGGGATCCATCATAGAGTCACTGCACAATCACTATTTGTTTCTATCCAATCCAATTCCATCTTCTTCTTCTGGAATTTTTCTGCTTCTGCCAATTCTAGCACTCTCTCATTCTATAAAAGTTGTTGCCATCTTATCCTCATCATCTGTGAGGACATTTACTTTGAAAGGCATTTAGCTTCCTTTCTTCCATTTTGTTGACCTTCCCCACCTCACTCACTTAGAGCAGCACTGACAGGACATGTGTTTTGAAGAGGGTTGTTTTCATATTCCAGCCAATGCTTCTCACATTCAATATTTTGCCAGCCTTTGAATGACTGCACTTGCCAATGTCATTCTTCTTCACTCATCAATTGTCCCACCACCATCATTAGTCACATCGGCTAAGAGGTATGAGAACCTATCAAGGCTCTTAATTTCTGTATCTGCAACTTTCAAGACATCTTCTTTCTTGCTGTTTACTCTCATAAACTTGCATTTCCTGGCACTTAGCTCAAATCCTGTCCTGCTTGCATATCCGTCAAGCCGTGCGGTTTTGGTTTACATAATATGGTCAAACGTTGACGCCAATATGGCAATGCCATCAGCAAATTCCAGATCCTCCAGTCCTGTGTGCTGGTTCCACCCAATGCATCTTCTCCCCTTATTTGTTGCCCTTATCCAATCAATAATCAAAGGAACAACATATCATAACATATCAATAGTAAAATCATGTATAAAGTATGGAGGTGATCAGAGTTTCATATCTGATGTGACCATTGGTCTGAGCGTCCTCACAGTTGCTTCATATTGCACTATCTATGTGATAAGGCAGTTACTGGGGATTTCATTAATTGTCTGTCTGATTTTATTACTTCATTGACTTTAGGCCTTTAGTTTTTTGGCCTTTAGTTTTTTGGCTGATATATAATTTTATTAAGGATTACATCTTCATAGCATATGACACTATATACAAGTTCTTTCTGGGCTCTCAGAGAGTAAGAGTAACATTCTTCAACAAACACCTGTTACATAAAGTCTCACATCAGTAACATTAAGTCTCTAAAATGAAGAATGAACTTGTTCCAGATATGACCATGTGTTCCAGATATGACCATGTGTTCCAGATATGACCATGTGATCCAGATATGACCATATGTTCCAGATATGACCATGTGTTCCTTTTCAGAATGATTGAGTACTGAAGACATTCAATTTTATAACTCTGACTTGTACTGAAATGTGAAATCTCTTAATTCTTATTCGAATCATAAAAAAGAAGAAAAAGAAATGTATCTTTAAAAAAATAAGTTAAAGGAAGCTGAAGGCAATATTCTTCTACTTTCTCCTTGTGTATATTAGAATTAGAATAACCCTATATTACTACTTTAATATTAGTCCTAACCATTTATATCTATGATAATAAAGGAAATATAGAAGAAAAGGATCAATCATAATGTGACATCTCAAATTAAGATTGCAAAGAAAAGAGAAAGGTTTGGATGGGTAGTGAAGTATGATATCCATCTTTAAACCAAATTATTGATATCATGCATTAAAGTCAAGACATGATAAAAGATAAAAAATGAAATACTATGTTACGCATTTAAAACAGAAGAGTAAACAAAAAAGCCAATCTTCAGTTGTTATCTCAAGACTGAAAAAATCACGTTCTAGAAAACAAGAGAAAACATTATTCCACATGGAAAATTAAAACTATAATCAAATGAAGACATCGAAACTTACAGCATCATCATAGCTTGTCTTGTGAAGGAAAGCAATGATAAATATAGCATGGAATAACAAAGTAAAAATGTAATCAAAACTGACAAAAAAACCTTTTCAAGGCATGTCTCCACCATACAAATCAAAGTTCAAAATATATATTATCTTAGAGTTCAAAATGGAAAGGTCATGGAAAAGTAATATAACTATCAATATATAAATTCATCATTTTTAGAAAGAGGCAAGGTTAGGGAATAGCTTATATACATTTTATTCTTAACCAAAATACCAAACTCTAAATTAATTTTGATTGTCTGCATCAGTACTGCAAGTGGTGCAGTATATGATTATATTTTGTCATAAGGTCAATATTTTTTTGAGTTTCTCAAGTTCACATTACAAAGAATTGAAATGCGTCTGCATAAATGTAATCTTTGAAAACGAGCTATGGAATTTTGTTAAAAAATCCAAACCAACAGTTGACACACGGGTAACCAAGATTTTAATAAATTAGTAATGAGTTCCCTGAAACAACATCTACTTCTTATATCTTTGTTGATTATCACCATACGTATTTTTGGACTTAATCTACTTTAAAACCAGGTCAATATTTGTATTGTTACAGACAACTGTGAAGACATAAAAGTCAACATTTTAGATATGCAGATTTATCTATGAAAAGTATACTAGAGGAAAAACCGAATTCAAAAAGTCATAATATTCAGTATGTCACTATCCCTCAGTCTCCTGTTTTCAATAAAACCACTTTAAAATTCAATATTCTTTGATATTGAAGGTTAAGAGCTACATCACTTCTACCCATGGCAATTTTACCATAAAGGAAGCATAACTGTATTGATTCTATGATCATTTAGCATGATTTGAACGAGCCACAGTTTTGCTGAATGGAACTGGGAATTTAATTGCTTTTCTGTACCTCCTTTTTGTCCAAGGCCTAAAATCAGCTTAAGACAATGTAAAATTCGCTCTTAATTATATATATATATATAGAATTCTAAAACTAAACAATATTATGAGTATGGTGCCTGTAAAATTTCAGAAATTGTGATGTATTAACAGTCTTAAATTTAATATAAACTATAAGGCAACAGTTTGTAAGGAGTGAGGTGGTGGTGCATGTAATATCCCAATTTCATTTGATAAACTCCATCACACAACTGAAAATTCATATACAGTAGTCTCCACCTAAGATCCCACTGTTCCCGGGATACAATTTTTCTCTCTATAAAATTAAGCTTCTAAGATCCCATTTGCTATTTAAAGCAATCTGCCTAAGATCCCGGTTTTGACCCAAGTAATAATAATAAAAAACATTAATAAAAACAATGAATTAATGATTTTTTCCCTTAAAAATATTGCACCAATAACAAAGCCAATTATCAAAATGAACAAGTGCACATATTAATGGACCACTGTTACCTATGTATATGTGCACAGGTAAGACGTCTAGAAAAAAACCAAACAAATGAAAAAGAAAAAAAAATCCCCACTTTTAATGGGCCAGTGACAGTTCCAATCCTGCAGCCAGATAAGGCAAATAGGACATTTGTGTACTTAGCCACGTAATAAAGAGGAGAAAGTCCTTAAGCCTGGTTTTATGCCCTCTTCTTAAGATCCTGGTCTGGCTAAGATGCGCTTATTTTCTCAAGCACCGGGATCGTAGGTGAAGTCTACTGTATAAGTATAAGCAAAGACGTTAAAGGAACATTTTATATTTTTCAGCCTTACCGGTGGGATGGTAGGTTTGTTAAATGCATAATGACTTCGGACCCTTTTAGCTGAACCTCCATTTTCTTGGCTTCCCTGCTGAGCATTCTGGCTGTGGTACTCTTGCTGCAACATGAGCTCCCTTGCTTTACTTCCAGCACGTTTTTTCTTCTTTAATTTTGAATCACTCAAAGTGAAAGTTTCTTTGCTTTAAGAAAGAGAAAGAAAGGAATTGTGTCACGATACTTAGTATCAACATATTTGTAAAGATCCCCTGTATTAAGACATTTCTTTTTAAAAGATGATCGATCTTCAAATGTGAAATTTGCACAGCTTGAAAAGATTATCTGACATTTAAAAGTATCAAAGGTTTTGACTGAGCAAGAAAGTGTTAAAATAACATATTGTAAGTTTCTCCACATGATCATTAAGATCACAAAAATACCTGTACATAAAATGGTTGGATTGCATGCGTTCCCACTTGATGATAACGCCGTCATGATCTCCGCTGAATATAAGAATGGGCACTTTGGAAGCTGGGAAAAAAATTTGTGATGTATTTGTCAAAGGAATAAGGGCAGAAATGGGTTTTTAACACACAATACAATACATACTTCACTTAAACTTTCATACCTTTACTTGCAAAATATTGTATTGAAAATGTGCCATATTTTGGACTATAAAGATGTGTTCTATATCATCTTATCTTATACATATATTTGAAAGCGTTATATGAATATTCCACTTGGAGTTCCTAGCTATATTTAAAAACATTCATAAGGCTCGCCTCAGCTGAACCATTATTTTCCTGAATTTTTTTTTTTTTTTGGGGGGGGGGGGGGGGGGTCCTTTGACTTTGGTATATTTTTTTAAAACTAATTTTACTTACTATAACAAAGGCTTTCCATGGGGGATTTACATGTCAACGTGGTGACACAGCCAGAAGAATTATACTTCCATACAATCAAGTGTCTTCTGCTCGTGGATGCTGGAGAGGATAAGACAAATAAATAAAGATTTAAAATATGTGGCACATATTCTATTCCTCATCATAATAAATATAAAGGTTATCAATTAATTACCAAATTTTTTGCAATCTGATGGGCGAAGGTGTTCAAGTAGGATCTCACATCTGTTTGATAATATAAGCTAATTCATCATGGTTCTATAATCTTCTCTCTGACGAAGTTATACCTTTTCCTAAACTTGCAATACTTGTCTCAAAATGCCTTTAAGAGTTGCAAAGAAGCTTTAAAAACAACCACTCTGTCATAAAATTTACATTGAAAAAGCTTCACTGAGTAATTGTATGTTTCAAGGGATGCCTTTCCCTTTCGGTGGCGCAGTGGTTAAGTCATTTGCATTTGGTTCGAGAGGTCGCAGGTTCAAATCCCCATGGAAGCAGTTTTTTTCTCAAGACCTTTCTTTATCTCACTTTGTGACCCTGCATTGCGGTCGACGCCTCAAACTACCCTCGGAATAGACCCCAAAGACAAATTTCCCCCTGGGATGAATGAAGGGAATATATTTTTTATTTATTTATTTTTATAGACGGGTGTTGTTATAGCCTTAACATGCACCAAAAAAATAAAAAAAAAAAAAAGAAAGAAAAAAAATATATAAGAGAAGATATTAGGAAGAAGTTTATTACCATATCATTATAAGGGTTTAAGTAGGCCTAAATGGCCTTTGTCACCCTATCAATTCAGTCATAAATATTATAAACAATCACTTACTGATAAATACAATTTCAATCATCAAATATATACATCAAAGAATTTAACTCCCGATCAATCACATTTTAAAAACTATTAATGAAACAAGCAGTTTTAGTTTCAGTTTTCAGGCCGTTCCAGATTTTTGCCGTCCGAAAAACATATTCATTATATCAACCACATTTCTATGCCCCATAGTTTTGATTTTAAAGTCAGATCCAACTCACCAACCACCTGATTAAGTTCAGGAAAGAATTTTAAAACTTGGAGGTGATATTTCTCTTCTTCCTGTGTTGCAAAGGTACCAATGAAGTCTGAAACCTGGGACATTTCATGAAACAATTTAGCTTGAAATGCTTTTAAATACCTCAAATTGAAATAGATTATCACCATTATTTTTTTTCATGAAAATTTCAAATTGAAAAATGTTTTAATTTTTTTACTTCTTATGAATAGGGACAATCAATTGCTTCGTCCAGCTGATGGTAATAATATTGAAATAAAATAAATTTTTTAAAAACATGATCCAATCAGCCTTGAGATGAAATACTACATAATTCAAAATCTAGACATTCATATAGAATTTTACATTATTCTGAATTTCTTAAAATTACGTATAAATCACAAATTAAAGAAGTGTATGTGTGTGTGTGTGTGTGTGTGTGTGTGTGTGTGTGAGGGGCCCCTATCATAGTAGTTAACTCAGAGGTCCTGACTTCAAATCATGAGCAGGAGGTGTCTAAGGGTCATTCATTTTTTCCTCCACAAATTTTGTGATTCTTATATCTCATACTGGGGGTCAACATGACCAAATCATAAAGCTTACATTGTCCCCAGACTTTGGATCAAACATGCTGGCATAAAAGGTTCCCCCAGCTGCCCAGACAGTCTTGTTACGTGGGACATAACAAATACCAGTAACAGTAGAAAGAAATGTGTCCAGTTTGTGAATCAATTTCCCATCTATTGACCATATCTTGAGTGTTTTGTCAAAGGAGCCAGTCAAAAGCCTAAGAGGAAGATAAATTGATATTAAATAGTTATCATGATCCTTTTAATATATCGGAGTAAGTACCTATTATCATCAAAATCATAATCCACTATATGGACTTAATATCTAGACTTCAAGCACAAATGTGTTTGCTTAATTTAAATATATTCCAATAAATAACAAGAGATAATATTATGGTCTCCAAGTAATGATGTGTTAAAATGCGACTGCTGTACTGCGAATTAAACACTGAGTTCAATAAAGAATGCATCCATCTTAGGCATAAACAGATATGATAAAATCACGTTGAATCACCTACCAAAATAGAATATACTATTATCCTCTTCAAAATTATTCTAATCAATTTTGAATTTAGATTTTTTTTTTTTAACTAGAGAGCGAGAGTCAGATGGTTAATACACATTTAGCTTTATCAACACCATTCTCAGAGGGTTCCACAATTATCACTTGTTTAAATTAAACAGATCTACATATGTTTCTTACAGAGGCAGCAACAACAGAAATCTGATCAAAAGTGCAAAACATAACAGAATATAATAAAATTGATCATTAAAAAAAGACGAACATGTTTCCTTTCACAAGTCTTGTCTTGATTAGTTCAAAGCAAAGGTCTAAGATCTTACCATGTATTGTTTTCATTATCTTTGGCCAAAACTAGACATGCAATTCCAGCATCATGTATGATATTACTGCCAAAAGAAAAAAACATAAAAATCGTTGCTTTTAACATTGTAAACACAACTTCACTGAATAAAACATGTTAAAGTAGCTTTTTCAATGTGAGAAAGTATAAAGTAAATTTGTGATTTGTTATTGGTTTACACCAATGGGAGTCTTATAGAGACGGTAAGATAAATTGATTAAATGACATTAATGTAATCATGTTAAGATAAAGATGGGTTTATAACCTGTATCCCGTACAAGTACAGGCACACAGTCAGACACATATTATCATTGATCCCCCAGCAGGCTGTGGGGAGTATATAGTTAGAGCTGCACGCAGCTGGATTCTCACAGACACCAGAGTCAAGGACTCTATATGGGACTAGCATTGCTAGGATTCAAACCCAGGATCACACGATCCTGAGCCCAGCAGTCTGACCACTTGGTCCCCAAAACCACATTCCCATTTAGTGATATATAAAATTGAAGTTAAATTAGTGGTACTTAAATTTAGCATTAGTATTACACAATATCATTACAATATTATATGTCAAACTCACTTAAACACTGGATTTAACTTAGCATCACCAGTGTAGGATGAGTCATAAATCACCAATCTTTGGTCATATCTGAAATTCAAAAACATCACAAGGTAATTTAGCTTTTGTGTATGTGAAATAACAAAATTGTATTAAAACATACCACAGTTTATTGTTTTCTTACGATGTGAAGTAAACTCAACAATGTTTCATTGTACTTTCATGAAGGAAATGATTTGTGGTAAATTAGACAATGCTCCACACATTCCAATGTGTGATGTGATATAAGACTTAACAGCTATAAAACTGTATTATGTTTAAACAATGAAAACCAACCACTCACCCTGTTGAAAAGATCCTTGCCTCATGACAGATAATATTCCTCACAATATCTGTGTGTTGCTGAGCAAAGTGTAATAGTTGTTTGTCAATGTAATGGCCACATTCCTTGTCTAAATGTAAAAAAAAGATAAATAAATAAAAATATAATGATCATGCAAATTGAGGTGTCAAACTTCAATAATATTCTTAATATGAAATGCATGAGTTTGTCAAAGTTGGAAGGAAAAACATACTAAATAATACATTGCGTAAGGTGAATGAGGCTAACTGTTTAAGTGTTTTTACATCTAAAATGTTCGATGTGTCCAATTCCAATTGCAAGCTGAACAACAAAAAAGAAACAAGTAACAACTTCAAATAGCTTGGATAAAATATCTAAAAGCTTTTTTCAAAATGAAGACAAAATGAAAAATATCAATATCAATATATAATAAATTTCCATATGAAGATGGACAATAAACACTTCTATTTTAACTGGCATATTAAAACCTTCCACATAAAATAAAAGCACAGGTTGAATATAAGAAATGTAGCTGTTGTCACATAGGCATTTTAAAAAGATGTGAAGATTGCATTGTTATGTTTTTCAAAATGTTTTTCCTTTTATTTCTTAAATACAAAACTAAATTCTATCAACTGCTGATTAACAACTAGTTTTTATGATAACTAAAATATACAAATTAGAGTTATGTATAGATTGCTGGTGCATTCTGCCACAGCGCCTTTGTATTTTCTATGTTGGTATCCAAATTTACCTTTATCTAAATTGTAGACTTTGACTCCACCATTGACTCCACAAACTAATTGATTTCGACGAGGATTGATGGCCATACAGTATACTGGAACCATCAACTGGGAAATAAAAGTTGTTATTGAAAAAGAATCAGGTATGATTTCAACAATGAGAATAACAACCAAATAATTTCTCACAACACAATCTAAAATCACGATTTGATGAGGCAGCATATAAATTTAATAAATGTGTAATCTACACATTTGTTTCACACAGCATGCTAATCATTATTAAAAAAACATTTAAATCCCTTAGAAAGCATGGATTAATAAAAAAACCAAACATTTCTTACATTGATGACATCCACAACACCACCACCAGTTCCCCATGCAACAATCTGGGCATCATTCGCTGATGAAAGCATCACTTTGGCATCAGCCCTGAAAATATAAAAATCGACATTGCTTTTGCTAAATTTTTCTTCATGGCAAAAAGAAATGATAAATATGAGAAAGACAAAATAGCACTCACCAAAACAAAAAGTCAGTAACCCATCCTTTATGTTCATAAAAGGTCTGCACAAGATTTCCACTTTCAGCTTCAAGTGACTTCACAATACCATCTGACAAAAGAAGAAGAATTTTTATGGGGGAAATCTGATAATGATAAACATAATGATGATAATAATACTAATGATACTACTACTACTACTACTACTACTACTACTACTACTACTACTAATAATAATACTACTAATACTACTGCTACTACTAAAACTACTACTAATAATAATAATAATGAACAACAACAATATAATAATAATAATAATAATAATAATAATAATAATAATAATAATAATAATAATCTGCCCAGGTCGCAACTCTCAGTTGTCCTGCAATTGAAGAGTAACCACTGGGGTTACCGCAACGTGTTTATCGGTAAAATGTATGGACCTCATGGTACATTGTTGTCCAATTTACTGGTAAAGGTATTTGGATGC
>JARFNW010019109.1:0-14911 GCA_031763155.1 Dirona albolineata | reverse complement strand
TCTCTCTCTCTCTCTCTCTCTCTCTCTCTCTCTCTCTCTCTCTCTCTCTCTCTCCCTCTCCCTCTCCCTCTCCCTCCGTCCCTCCCTCCCTCATATTTACTGAGTTGTCCAGTCCAAACTGATTCCCCTGGGCTGACGGGAATTGTAGATGTGAAGGTCCTGGGCCACTGCCTTCTTTTTGTCATCCTTGGGAAGGGCAGCTCTGTCATAGACAATAGAAAATTAATGTTTTTATAGTTTTAACTTATTGTAGGCCAACTCTTTCATTCACAGCAATGATAATTCAATATAAATGGAACAATTAAAACATTGATGATCATCAATTGAAAAATCGAGAAAAATCAATAGAGTGCCAGAGAAATAAACAAGAGACAAAAATAGATAAATAACCGCCACCAGCAACAATTAAACCCATGAATGCAATGGCTCTCATTGCCTCAAGGACAATAATAATTGGACACTCTACAATTGAGCTAATAAATATGTACTTCAACTTCATGTGTAAATAGAATGACAAAATGGACATCTGTGATGATGACTGAGGTGGGTGCTGTCTGTTGCAAGCATGGGCTGGATTCCCACTGTTGGCAGCCATATTTCCATTCTTGTCTATCGCCCTTTTTCTTCCCAGGCATTTAGACAGCTTTTAACCGCTGAGGAAATTTAGCCAACAAGGATAGCATACATCAGCATTCATCATCTTCACTGCTTTACATTGTTTTGATGAAATTTGTCAAGAGCATTATAATATTATTTACATTACTAAGTCTAAAGCTAACAAACTCACCTGAAAATCTTGCCAGTATGAGAGTCTGTCCAATACAAGAGACGTCTGTTTGGATCAGTGTCCATCCCATAGAGACGAACCCCAGATGTGACTACGTCCATATATTCCTTGGATTTGGATCGGTACTGACGCACTTCGTCTCCCACAGTGAACAGGAGGACAAAGCGAGAGTCTGTGATGAAGAAATTGTAAATTATTTTCTAGTACGAGGATCTATTAACTGTCTCTTTTTTACTTCGATCCATTACCGGTTATACATAGAAATGATATCATTTAATCAAAGACAAACTTATTATATTCTTAGTGCTGGAGAAAATACTTTTTAAAAATTTATCAACACAGCATTCTCATCAAAACAGTAATTACTTATCAAATTCTGCTCATCACAATGCAACATTATGGGGAAAAGACAGAATGAAAGTAAGAAAAATGTTGAGAGCAGAATGAAAACATAAAATTTACCAGTAGATTTGCATTCGGTTCCCCTGTTATAGGGATCACTGAATCCCTCATGACATTTACATTTGAAGGAACCCTTTGTGTTTTGACAATCTTGGGGACAGTAATTACCCCATGTGGCACACTCATCAATGTCTGGAAAGAAAAAGAGATGATATCAACATTACCTAATTTTGAGGGCTTTAGTCCAGTCCTTTCTCTGTATTGTTCCTTTCTTGATATCTGCTATTGATAAGATTTCAAATTTCAAAATAGGCAAATTTCATACTTGGCTTTGTTCAAATAAACCCCGGACATTGCCACCAAAATCTAAAAGAAACAGCATACAGGTCCCTAGTTACATCCATAACGGATTATGCAGCAAGTGTATGGGACCCCTACTTTCAGAACGACATCGACGAATTAGAAAATATTTAACGAAGATATCACGTTTTGTGAAAAGAAGCAGCAGTGTCGCAGATATGATAGAAAATCTACTTTGGCAACCATTAGCAGAACAAAGGAAAGACCAATGGTTGTGTCTATTATTTAAGATCATCAACAATCTCATTACAATCCCCTCCCATCCTTACATCTCCTACAATACACGGTCTCCCAGAAAACACAAAATAAATCTACCTGCAATACAGACGCATACAAATATTCATTCTTTTCACAGACCATTGATGATTGGAATATGTTGGACGACCCCACAGTCAACAGCTAAACACTGGATACATTCAAATCATTGCTATCTCACCATTAATGACTTTTCTTTTTTTTTTAGCTTTAAACATTTTAATATTTATATCTATAAAAATGTGTAATCTTTCCAAAATGTTAATTCCAGTAAAAGTGCAAGAATGAGGAGACTCAGGCCCTCATTGTCCATAAATGCTATTAGTCTTCAAAGATATTAATCTGTAAGTTAAAAAAAAAGCCTTTGACGCTATTTGTCAGTAAGTAGCAAAGGCTTTCGAACACTATTCGTCTGTACGTACTCATAGCATTCAATGTCATTTAATTTGTTTTTACGGATGAATAGCCATAAGCCAATTAAATATGACCCAATTTAAAACAACTGATTATCTTGGCATGTAGCATGGAAAGAAATGGCAAACTACTACATGCCTTCTAAAATACTTGATCACCTGACGCCCAGCACAGAGTATGAAAATTTTACTGACTTACCTTGACATTCTTTACGGTTTGCAGCAATTTTGAACCCTGACGGACAGGAGCAATAGAAGGATTGTGGGGTGAGCTGGGTACAATTATGTTCACATTCTCCATTGTCCAAATCACAGGAATGTGTTGTGTCTTTGTCTGAGGGAGAAGAGATAGACAATAAAAATGAATTAATAACATAGATCATAATACTAACACATGAAAAAGTCCAAGTTGATCATAACCATGGTTACACTTTCTCCCAAATGTTATTAAATAAATGCTCCTCCTATGTTATGATTTCTTTACAAGGTATATTTTGCACAAAAGTTCAAATGACCAAAGTGCTGCCTTAATGTAAGCAATAGGAGTTAAGTTTCTTGCCCAAGAAAAAAACACAATGCCAAAAGCCAGACTCGAACCCTCACAATGGGTAAGTTAGATCAATGTCTTAACCTCTTGGCCACTGGGCCTCCCAAATATGTATCATTTATATAGAAAATTTACAAACATAAGACATAAATATGAGTGTTTCTTACGGCAAGCATATTCATCAGACATATCAAAACAATCAACAGCGTTGTCACAGACCAGTTTCCCATCAATACACTGGCCACTGGAACACTTGAACTGGTCGGGTTGGCACTTATCCTCTGTCTCAATGAGAGCACCTGCAAGATTGGAAACAAATGATGGAAGAGGTAATCTCAATGGTTGTGTGTCTCTCCTGCCAAAGCTGATTTCTTGTCCTAGTGGTGCACCCAAAGCATGTTTAATGATGATAGGTCGTGCCTGCAAAACAGGAGTCAGGAAATCCCCTGCCACCTCAGCATGCATTCTTCACTGTTACTTTCTCCAATCGCTTAGAGTTTTGTTTTGTTTTCTTCTAGTGCATGCATTAAGTAAATCAAGTCCTAATTTCATCATATCAAATTGCTCCTTATCATAAATTTCGAATATTAAACAGTTCATACCAGAAAGAGATTTACAAATGACCCAGAAACTTTCAAAGATTTTTCTTTCAGTTTGGTAAAACTATCCTAATTTTTTTTAATAATAAATAATCTTCATATCTTATATTTATAATTTGACTACTTTCAATATTTTGATCTTTTTATCCTGTTTTTAATAGCATTGTATTAACCGATTCACTGCTATGGACGAGAATTCTCGCGAAACCGTGATCGAGCCACATACGAGGGACGAGTTTAATCGCGAGAAAACAGCTGGTTTTGGTTGTCAAGGAAACACAATTTTTCCATTTCTATTCCGAGCTTGTTTTCAAATTGAGTATAAGGAATGATGCATTGTGGGATAGTACTTCCTTTTTCCAAGTTTATGAATTTTGTCCCCGTCCTATGTCAATGAGTGAGACTAAAAAAAACAACACTGGAAAATTGCTCAGTAAGAGGCCCGCGACCGGAACTGAGCGTGCAGCAGTGAGTCAGTTAAACATCATAAGATTTAGAGTCTTATCTCCATTATAATATCTATCAGTGCTATTCAATTGTTTCTTGAAGGATTACACTTTTAAGAAACTAAGCACACATGAGTTATATAAATGCACTATGTTTTATGGAGGGATGTTTTATGCATTTGACAAACTCCGTCCTGCCAGCCACAACTGGGTCAGCAAGTAGGAAGAGGTTTGAGGGTCAACCAATGGATAGGTCTAATATAGATGCTCACATTTTTCCTCATCTGAGTTGTCACCACAATTATCGACCTTATCACACAACCTCCATCGGGGAATACACTTGAAGTTGTCACATAGGAACTGATTACTTCCTGTACAGTCGACTTGTTTACAGACAGCTGGTGCCTCATCCGTCTCATCACCACAGTCATCCTCGCCATCACACTGCCACTGCTTGGGGATACAGATCTGGCAAAGCAAAGAAATAAAATATTTTAAAAAAGAACTTAAGTAACTATCATGACATCATTTTGTGAATAATCAAACATTAATCTTGCATTACAGAATAAAGTTATACATAAATAGGAAAGGGTAATTGAAATGATACCATTACTTAAATATCTAAACCCTGTTGAACCGTAGAGTAGAGTAGGGTACAATACACCTTGCAGTGATGAACTTTTGCATAGACATGTGGTATGCATTGTTTTATTATTTCATTTTTCGATCAGATGGAAGTAAACATCGATTGCAATGTTAAGTGACATGCTAGGTGGGGTCGAATAAAATGAAACTGCTTACTGAGAATACTCATCCTTGTTCCTGGCATGTTGATGGGCTGAGATGAGAATAATAATCCAGGGTCCTGTACGTGTTAATTAGAATTCTTCATGATTTGACAAACTGAATTGAAGAAGGAGATATGGTGGGGAACTAGACTTACATGGTTTTTGCATTCAAAAGAGGTCTTGGGACAATATGATCCATCTGGATACCGTGCTGTACAGTTGGCCTCATCCGAGGCATCCAGACAATCTCGGATACCATCACACAGGTTAGCCAGATTGGTACAATGGCCACTGGAACAAGTAAACTGATCTGGTCCACATTTGTGATAGTCTGGGTTTGAAAAAAATGTATACAGGTAAAAAGTAAACAAAAGAAAAAAGGCTAAATTATTCTTCATAGCCTTTTCTGTTTGCTTGAGTTATTGTGATTTACAAAGAGATTACAGTGTACATCTGCCTTTTTCAAGCTAGAGTCACGCAAACCTAAAACTACTTTAGTAGACTTCCTCTATTATCACAATATTTTTAGTCTAGTTAATAGAAAGTCTATCATGTAAACAAACAAAAATGACACTGACAAGTTTGAAAATCAATTTGCCTCCATGTATAATTGACCCACCTCTACAAAGTTGCTCTGACTCATCACTGGCGTCTCCACAGTCATCGTCGTGGTCACACTTGAACCGTCCTTGGATACATTTGTTATTTTTACAACGGAATTCAGACTCAGAGCATTTGCGGTAACTGTCCACTGTTTTTGTAGATACAAGAGGGGCATAACATGGGTATTTAAGACTTTGTTGTCAAGATGATGTGATGGTTTTAGTTTTGTTTTTACTATGAGAAAAGTAAAATTGCTTTAAGCAAAGTGCCCTAATTTCTACAGCTAAAAAGTAGACATAACTGCTACATGGCAGTGTTTAATTGCAAAACATGATTAATATTGAAATGAGTATATTATGTATTACTAATGGTGAAATATAGGATTGTGTTTACATTACGCTAATGACAAAGCCTATCCTAAATTGTTATTGATCCATAGAATGTTAAGCTATGCGTTAACCAATGCCTCGCTCAAACTGATGTGTTTCAATTAGGGAAATATAAGAAGTCAAAGACATTGTAATGGCTTTGATAAATGTAAAAAAGATGTAAAAAATACAGCCAAATTGTAATAGATTGACAAATGTCTACGAAATTTAAGAATGCAGCTGAACTGTGATGAAATCGACAAACTCACGACATTTGGTGACATCCTCATCAGAGTTATCCCCACAATCATCATCAAAGTCACACATCCATCTCTTAGGGATACATCTCTGGTTCTGACACTTGAAATCTCCCGTAGAATGACATACAGGACAATTATCCTCGAGCTCATCAGAGTTGTCACGGCAGTCGTCCTCACCATCGCAACGTGCCCAATTGGGGACACATCGATAGTTGGTCTTGCAACGCCACCACCCAACTTCACATTCTTGGGATGCTAAAAATTTTTAAAAAAAGTGGTTTGCCAGTATTTGTTAGCAGCTTGATGACAGCTTACATCGAAACATCTGTTTTGTTTCAATTTTTGATCATACATTATTTATATCGTTTAGGGCAAAATGATATCTTGCAGATAGATGTGGAATCGTTATGTCCTGAAAGTGGAGGCTACTGAAATGATGTTGCAGCTTCAAAATGGTAAGAAAGCTTGCGATAAAGATAAAGATGGGTTTATAGTCATATAATCCAGTACAAGTACAGGCTCACAGTCTTTAAATAATTTATCCCCATGGCAGGCTGTGTCATTCAAAGTCCTTCTCAACTCCCCAGGAAGCATACAGTAGAGCAGACTGTTAGGTGTGTCACACTAGCATTCTGTCACAACCCTTCTCTACCTGAAGCCAGGTACTCATTCACACCTGAGTCAAGTGAGGAAAATCCTGCAAAGAGTCTTTCCAAAGAACTCAAATTTGGGGTTAACTGGAAAGTAATAGAAACTGCTTTCGCTGAGAGATGCATTTCTCTGTGATACAACAGATGAACAGAAGCGTTTTTGGTTTTTTTACTAATTTGAGATTACAAGGTTATTTAACCACAATACCTTATAGTTGGTCTTTAAACAGGTACAGGAGACTCCATCTTTGATATGACCTTACATCATATCAAAACTTACTACTTTCTTTTCTCATCTTCACCCTTATTGCTTACCACTTACCACAAACAAATTCATCCTTTTTTCAACATAACACATCCTTCTACTGCAACCTAATTCATTCTTTTCTTTTTCAACATAACATCCTCTTACCACAGTCAAATTCCTCCTTTTCATCTGAGTTGTCCCCACAGTCATTATCAAAGTCGCATTTCCAGTTGCCCTGGATACAGTTGCCATTGTCACATTGGAACTGATCACTCTTGCATGTCACATTGCCTAGCAGAGACAAGAAACAAATTATTGACAGCATTTATTGTCATCAATTTTATTCTCAGTCCTCATTTTGGTGTCTACAAGAAAAAAGGAATGAGAATACGAAAACCGAGAAGCTCTGTCATATTTTAGGAGAAGATCTAAAATAAGGATAGGGAAAGTAGACTGAGGTTGTTAGGAATTTTAAAAAGGAAAGTGTAGGAGCATGTGTGAAAATGAGTGCTTTTGACGACATCTCCACGGAGAGAAAGAAAGGAAGAAGAAAACAGGAAAAGGATAGACAATATCAGGATGGAGATTGGGGTCGAAGAAAAAGATGCATTGGACTGGATGCATGGGGATTTTGTATTTGCTGAAGCAACCCTGAATCCAGCAACAAAAGGTGAAAAAAGAATAATGTCAGCATTTCCGTGTTTTCATTGTGCCATTCATCACACATGTATAAAATTTGCCATTTTTGGAAATAAATATATTATATCTTATCATATCTTATCTTACCATCTGTAGAATTTAAGCTGACCACCAGCAGTAGAGATCTATAATCAATGTCGCATGTGCCCCATGGCCAAAAGAGTAAGTAAAATATACCAATAGTGGTTAGCCCAAACTGATTTTGATAACGATAGCAAGAAGCCGTCATGAGAATAAAAGCGTACATGTTATACCTCTCAAACATATGAAATAACTGAAACATTCATATCAACGAAATAAACAGTTGTAATGATGAAGTCTCAGGCTCTTACCACAGTTTTTCTCGTCACTCTTGTCCCCACAGTCGTCCTCCCCGTCACATAACCAGGCCTTGGGAACACACTTGTCATTGTCACACTTGGACTGCCAGGGTTCACAGCTCCGTTGTTTACAGCCCTCCTCATCACTGCCATCACCGCAATCATCGTGGAGGTCACACACACGGAAGGCAAAAGTACAATTCAAATTTTTACACTGGAACTGACCTGGAGGGCAGTGGCTGACCGCTGGAAGAAAAAATAATGATAGTTTAAATAATAACAGTAAGTCTGTGGCGGAGAGGATAGACATTACACCTAATCCATACAAACAAAGTAGGTTTGAGTCTTGCTTTTAGCATTGAGTTATCATCCTTGGGCCAGGTCTAGAAATAGGTACAAGCTTAGAGATGGGGAACTATTCTGTGATATTTCACTATCGTATTCCGAGGAGGCGCAATGGCTAATTGTTAAAAGAAGGAACTCTGATGGAAAAAAGGTCATAGGTTCGAATCCTAAAACCCATTCACCTTGCTTTTTTTCAGGAAAGAAACTGTACCCCATTTGCCTCACTTGACCAAGGTTTAGAACTGAATACCAGTTTACAACTTGGCGAGTAATCTGCGACAGGCCAGTGACAGGCCAGAAGGGTGACAATTGTCACTCTGTCTTACTCATGTTATGAAATCTGAGATATGCACCGGCTCTATGAACATCAAAGGCTTTTAAGAACTTACTTGAGTGTATAAAAACATGACAGAACCCATCCTTTCCAACTATCCCAATATATTTGTAATTTACCAAATGAATTCAAATACTCACGACAATCTTCAGGTTCATCTGAGCCATCTTTACAATCGTCCTCACCATCACATTTCCACAGGTGGGGGATGCACTTGTCATCACTGGGTCCACATCTGAAACAGAAGGGCATTACGATTTCAATTTAAAGAAAAAATTGTTATCAAAAGTCTGAAGCATTATATAAGAATAAAGAAATTCATGCTTTCCAATCATCTCATACACAATTTGTTTTCACTAAGATGTTGTCAGTCACTTTGTGAATTTAACCAACTAATCAGTATGGCTTTAAGCAGTAAACATTGTAATTACCACTTGTCAGTGACTTTGGTAATAATGATGTGCACACAGCATATGAAGGCATGTTATCATTGAGAGGAGGTTATATTCTAAGGAACTGCTCCAAAACTGCACACTTTTTTGTGACTTTTTTTTTCTCACACAAACAAGCCACTAAATGCTCACACAAAAAAAAATAGCCAGATTACATTATAAATCCATTTTGAAAGACAAATACAGCATAAAACATTTTGGCAATCTTAAATTTATCAGTAACAGAAATCCACTTTTCCATTCCTGAGCCTCCCTTACCTGTATTGGTTTGACGTACACCTGGCCTGACAAGTCTTCCCGTCTGTTCCCAGGTAGAAAAAGTCTGGACATTCACAGGTGAATCCATCCCCTCCAGGGGAAATCAGACACAGGTGGGAACAACCTCCGTTGTTGGAGCCACACGGGTTGGGAGCTGGTAGTAATTAGAACAACAGTTAATAATAATGGTGGCATAACTCAGTGGTAGAGAGTCGGTCTGCTTTTGTCAGCAAAGCGGTGATATCGTGGCAGATATGGTTTGATCCCCACTTTCAACAATCTTTCAACTTTCTTGTTTATTGTCTCTCACTGGCTTTGTAACATTTTCTAACAAGAATATACCTAATGTTGATCAACAAATATATTATCAAAACATTTATATAACACATATATCTGCCACTGTCAAAGAATTCTTGAAGACAATACTAAGATTCCAGTTCATTGGTTGATACTGTCTTTCCTTCTTATTATTTTGGTCCCAATCATTTTGCCTTCCTTGAACTTTGCGTCATAGCATCATTTGTTTAACTTTTTCAAAATGTCAAACATTTCTCAGCAATTTGGTCCAGTCCACTCATACTCATACATTTGCTTCCCAGAAGACCTGATAACAAGTATCTAGTCCGAGATTGTGAGATTGTGTGGGAATATCAGTGACAGAGTTGACATAATTTATCCCCAGCAGGTCATGATGTTCAAATATAAAGTCTATATATATCTTTTTCTAAATTGCATATATTTTTAAAAGTCTGAAATAACCCAAGCTCCATCTGTAGTGTAGTGTTGCAATATCATCGTTATCTAACCATTATTAACTTTTTAGTTATAAACATTACTCTTTGATTATTATAACATTCATAAATTACATTATAAAAAAATGCGTTGAAGTGACAGCACCACCATGAAGTCATTATACTCTCCATCCAAATATTAAATTACCAAGTGGTAGACCAAAGAAAGAATGGCAAGAAACAATATCAGAGGTGATAGAAAAGAAGGGGTGTAGGTATTTGGATGCAAAGAGGAAGACTCTGGATAGAGATCAACGGCGAAAGTTTGTCCGCATTTAACCTTACACCGAAATGTAGAAAAGAAATTGATGAAGAAAGAAAGAGGTAGTATTCATACAGATACAGATCCCTGCTTGTATTCATTTCCTGATCCCTAAACTTACCCTCTATCTGTTTAAGAGGGTGGAAGACGTGCACGTCCATAGGTCTGTGTGTTGTGTTCCACAGGACTGAATGGTCTTTTCCTGTATATTTATTGGCCCTCTCTATGGTCAGGTGGTTCCAATCAGTCCAGTACATGAAGTCTTCAAACAGGGAGATAGAGAAGGGGTGGGGTACACCTTCCATCACAATGTGACGATGAGAACCATCTAGGTCAGAGTATCTGGAGAATAACAATTAACTCATGTATTATTTCCCTATGACATTATTGATATTGAAATCTTCAAGTCAAAGTGACCTAGTAAAATCCCAATGGGCAAAAATTATGATAATTCAACAATGAAGTATAAAATGAAAAAAACATAAACATCAATACAAATACCAATATTTTGTCCTCAATGGCACTTTATCTTTACGAAATATTTCGAGTAAAGACTAAAATTACCCAAGCATCAGCCGCATATATTATGTAAACACAATTAGCTGGTGGAGAAAATTTATTGATAATATCTAAACCAGCACATCACAGTACCATAAGCTTTTGATGAAGTCAGAAAGGATGGAAAACAAAATTTGCCTACCTTCAAACTAAAAAATCAACCTCTACAACACGCATGGAAAAATGAGTTAGAAAGTCTAAAATGGAAAGAAGAAAAAAAAACCCTACAAAAATGAAAGAAGCCTTGTTGTCTTACTCAATAATGTCCAAATGTGCATCAGCCCACCACAAGCGTCCAGTATTGTAGTCCACAGTGAGAGCGTTGGGCCATCCCAACTTGTCCGTGATGAAGGTGGTGGATAGGTTGGTCCCATCTAGACCCATTCGTCCGATGTAGGGAGGGTTGCCCCAGTCGCTCCAGTACAAGTAACTGTCATCAAACAAAACAAAATTAGAGTGAGATCAAATTTGATGAAGTCTCTCAAATCAATGCCATCCTGGATTGTCAACATTTGACATAACTACTAAATATTCTTTTGCAGTACAGTAGTGCACGCTCTCCATAAAGTTGAAAATGACTTTCAAATGGCGTGGCCTGCTGGGAACAAATGATGTCAAGTCTGTGAGACAGTACTTACACGACTATTTGTTTTGTTTTGTTTTGTTTTAAAAGCTCCTTTGTACTATGTACTCCATGTCAGGTCTCAGACAGTGCTGAGGCACAAATAATCACCAGCAACAAAACACACTGACCATCACACATGGCTGAAAACAGAGCTAGAGGGTCAATGAATCAGGGAATTAGGACAAGCAGGTGATTAGCCTCCTTCTACAGGGATATAGACACGCTACTCATTTCAATGGGTGTATCACATATACAAAATTACAACTTCCCAATCATTTCAACTGAGCAAGAGTCAAATTATATGTGATGAAGAATTCCATGAACCAGGGGCCATAATAACAGACCATACGTTAACTGTTAGAACATTTTGGCCCAACCTTATCGCAGTGAATTATACTCACAACATTGCATGATTCATTGTTTTACTCATGTAATTTTTAAAGTATAAAATTGGGCCAAAATGTGCTAACAGTTAACGTATAGTCTGTTAATACCGGCGCATGAACTTAAATATGATCAAGAGTTGACTCACCCTTTCATGGGATGTACCACAATGGCCCTTGGTCTTCGGATATTTTCCCTGAGTAGAGTGTGCATGTTGGTCCCGTTCATCTCAGATACAGAAAGTGCTGACCTGCGTCCATCCACCCAGTAAAGTTTTCTGCACACAAGACAATGGAAACAATATTGCAATCATGAATAGAATGTTTGAAGTTTCTATTTTCAAAATCATCCAGCGTATCTCTTGCACTCTACAAAATGTTCACAGTTAGATAATAACTAATTGTTTGTGTTAAAACATCTCAAAGCACAAAATGGAAGAAGAAATGCCCCCTGTGACTACTCACCCACAAAGATTAAATTTATCCTCAGACATGGCAGTCAGTTGATCAACTGCTTCTCTTGGAAGTTTTATTCCAGTTTGTCCAGTTTAATGTTCAGCATCAAACTGGCTAATACGCCACTTTCAGTTGGTTTTTTAAATCAAAATATCATTTTCACTATTCATATTATTAATAGATTGATAAAAAAGAAAGAGAAATGAAAATATTCTTGAATAAAACCTCCCTACCTGGCTACCCAATCCACAGAGATTCCTTCTACACTTGGTACATTACTCCTGGCAACTACCTTCAGGTCAGTTCCATTGAGGTAAATACTGTAAATCCTGTGTTTTTTGACATCCGTGAAATAGATTAGATCATTGGCAATGTCAAAGTCAAGGGCCACAATGTTCTCAAAACCCTGGGAAACCCGTCTGTGGTTGTCTCCCTCTGTGGAGATCTCCCTCAGGTAATAACGATTGGTGAACACTAGCCATGGGGTAATCACTGCAATGGCGCAAAACAAATAAATCATGATTTAATATGACACTAATATAATATTGAGGTAGACAGCACAGAAAATATGAAACATGACGGAAAACAATAGACGGAGGTAATAACTCAGGCTTAAAACATACAGGGCCATAACAGTTGATGAAACAAAAATAAGGGTCATAGTAACTTATCTATTCAAAGCAAGAAAAAAATGTAAAATTTAAATATCATTAATAAATAATAACCGCAAGTAGACTGCTGTTGACAGCAAGGTGGTGTTGCCATGGCAGGCATGGAATCCATCCCCCCCCCCCCTTTTTTAAATATTTTTTCTATTCTTGATTATTGTCTCTCACTGCACTGCAATATTTTTCCACTATCATTAAATACCAATGGAGCAGTTTGACGATTAAAACAATCAAGCAAATTCAATCCATCATCATTTTCCCTACAAATAAATGTAATCGTTAATCTATCTGAAGGAGGAAGAGAGGGAGGAGGAACATGAAGAGATGGGAGAGGAGGAAGTTAAAATAACCAAAATCATAATGCATAGCCATTTATCTTGTTTATAAAATAAAAAATTGAAGTAACTCACTGTCCGTCTTTTTACACGTCTTTCCATCACTCATCTTGTGGTAGCCATTATTACATTTACACATAAAGCTTCCATCTGTGTTCTCACATGTCTGTGAACAGATTCCTGGAACTTCTTGGCATTCATCTATGTCTGCAGGAATAGAAATCAAATTGCTTTCTCATCATTGCTGGTTTTTTAAACCGAAAGAGACACAAAACATGACGCAACGTACAAAAGCATGTGAATTTGGACTCTTTTTTGTATATATTGCAATTCTAGCTAGACTTTCATTCATTACTTTTAGTTGGTAGAACAATTAGGCCTATATGACATAATAATAATAATAATAATAATAATAATAATAATAATAATAATAATAATAATAATAATATCTTTATTGTCCATAATAGTCAATGCCTGTTTAAACCCAGCCATGTATACCTGCAGAAAAATAACACAGACATATATTATATCATATTATTTAATTTTAAACATCATGGTGCACACAGTACCGCAAAACTAGATAAAGTCATCAAGTCAGATCATACCTCGACAAGCTCTTCTATCTGACATCAGCTGGAACCCGTCATTACATTCACACTTGAAGCTGGTCAAGGTATCAATACATTTATGCTGGCACTGATTCACACGTACACTGCCACATTCGTCAATATCTGAAAATTGAAAGATAAATGTCATTTGAACAATAATGTTTAAAGCCAAACTGAGGCAGATATATAGCTTAACGTTAAGCAATTGATTATTGATTTATACAATTAAAAAAAACTAACATAAACAATTATTCCCTTTATTAATCCAAGGGGGTTATTTATCTTAAGGGTCTACTCCTACGGAAGACTGGAATAAACCGCAAAGTGGGATCAAGTTCTTGAGAAAAAAACTCAAAAGCTTCCATCGGGATTTGAACCTGCAACCTTTCGAACCAAAGGCAAGTGACTTAACCACTGCACCATACTAATAATAATAATACTAATAATAATATTAAAAACAATAATAATAATAATAATAATACTAATAATAATAATAATAACAATAATAATAATAATAACAATAATAATAATAATAATAATAAACAATGATAAATAATAATGATAATAATAACTTACTACAATGTCTCTCATCCGATTCATCGGAACAGTCTGGGTTCTTGTTGCAAACAATTTCATAAGGAATGCACTGCCCACTGTCGCATCGGAACTGATTGCCTGCACAGGTTGGCTCAGGGGTCACTGGGAGAATTATATCAAATGTTGAAATAGGAAAATAGTAAATAGTAAGTTTATATAGCCCTTAACTTTCACTCTGGAGAGCTCAGCGGCACTTTATGATGACATGACAAAGAATAAGTAATACATTCGAAAATACTAAATACATTTTAAAGCATTGATGCAATTGAGGAAGAAAAATAAAAATATAAGTACAATCAATAAATTCAGTTCCAAAAACTCTGGAGAGAGCAGAAAATAAGAGCTCGTTGACAATGACACTTTAACAGATCATATTCTTCATGATTAATATGTTATATAGAGAAAGAGAGAGAGAGACTGAGGGAGGGAGGGAGGGAGAGAGAGAGAGAGAGAGAGAGAGAGAGAGAGAGAGAGAGAGAGAGAGAGAGAGAGAGA
>JARFNW010018886.1:8335-24825 GCA_031763155.1 Dirona albolineata | reverse complement strand
AGAGAGAGAGAGAGAGAGAGAGAGAGAGAGAGAGAGAGAGAGAGAGAGAGAGAGAGAGAGAGAGAGAAGGAGAGAGAGAGAGAGAGAATACAGTACATAATGTTGATGTCTCTTTAGAAATCAAGTTTAACACATGACAATTGATCTGTCATGTGCATTTTGTATTGGTTTTTTGTTTGTTTGTTTTTTTTGTGTGTAGGTTTTGTTTGTTTTTATTTTTATTTCACATGATCAAATTATTCAACTGGACAGACAGCCTAAATAGAGCGTATGAAGAGTGTATTTTAGCAAAGCCATAACCACATAAACAAATACCAACAACAACAAAAATCAACCCACAAACAAATAGCTAAAAAATAACATGACTACTCAGTATGAGAATTATATAATTTTTGGATTTTTATTTATGTAATTAATAAACTTGCATAATAATAATATCAACAGTATTTCAACAAAGAAAATGCAAAATAATGTCGTCAATATATAATATTATATATATATATATAGAACTGTCAATGAATGGAGAGAAGCTCTTATAGGAGCATGGATTGATCCAAATCTTGTTGAAAGGATAAATGACCCCATGGAGAAATACCTTATTCAGAATCTCAAACTGGCTTATCAAGCTGGCAAGGGGTCTAGAAAACTTGTTCCTGTTTTAATTCCAAAAGATACTATTGAAGCCATCACAAAACTTTTATTGGAGAGGCACAATTGCACTGTTTCAGAGGAGAACCCTTTTCTTTTCCCAAATACTGGTCTTTCTCTTGAGCATGCCAGTGGGTATCATTGTCTCAAGTCAGTTGTTAATAGCTGCCCCAATCTGGAAAAACCACAGCTTGTGATAGCAGACAAATTTAGACACAGGGTTTCAACTTTATTTGCACAGCTGGAGCTTCCAGAAGAACAAAGAGCAATATTTTACCAACACATGGGTCACTCAGAGAGCATTAATAAGAATGGGTATCAATGCCCTTTGGCTGTGACAGAAATAACAAGGGTAGGGGACTTTCTGTGCAATATTGATAAACCCAAGCACACAGAAAGCACACCACCTCTGCCTGTTGATGAAGATTGTGAAGTGACTAGTAGTCGACAGATTACAGAATCAACAGAGAAATTAAGAGACGATGTAGAAGCAGAATTAGGTGGTTCTACAGGAAAAGAGACATGTCCCTCATCACGAATGGCAAATAAAAATAAAAACTACCATATATACAACATTTACGGACATGCAAACCAAACAGACAATAATTTATGCAATGTTTGTATTAGTATTATACTGGAAATCACAAGAAAAGGTACATTACATGAATGAAAGACATCCAAAGGGGACGAAAAGGAAGGACCCCGATAATTTCCTTTATGACAATTACAGTTACAGCGACTTCAAGTACAGCCGTTGCCTTAGGGAGGATCTTGATAAAATTGATGCTGGACTTAGCCTGCCAAAGGTAATGGCCACAGATGGCTGTCCCTTTTTAACACCCCTGAGAGAATGCTTGCCATTTATTGGTCCCAATTAGATTAGTGGTTTGTATTTCTATTTTTTTTCTTTCTTGCCAAAAAGGGATCAAGAACTTACACACCAAACACCTCTGCGTAGCTTCTGGTGTAACCAGCCTGGCCACATGGAACATTTGTGTCACACAAAACAGAAATACATGGAGAGGCAACAGATCACGCAAAGATCAGAAGAGACTCATTCTCGTCATACATAAAACACAACATCCCTTCGTGTTGTATTTTCTAATTCAGAAGAGGTTAAAAAAATGTCCAAGTGGCCACACAAAAACCCAGTGCCTTGTAAAAGAGATGGCACATTATGAAATGGAACTTCTGTGGAAAATAATCAAATCTAAGCCGTTTTCTGTTGCTGCAGATGGCAGCCACACGTTGGAAGATACACTTATCCCATCATTGTAATGTATCCCGATGACAGTGCACAAGAAATTAGGCACTAACGTCTGTCTCTTCCTGCTTCCCTTCCACTGGGGAAAATATTGGAAGATGAATTGTTAAAGAAAAGAACTTGACACCAAGGATAGGTATTGCAATAGAAAATTGTGTTGTAATTGTAATGTATTGGTTAAAAACGATAACTATAATTATATTATTGGTGACGCCCCTTGCATTGTTATTGCTTTCGTTTTATTACACATATATCCTTGTTTTCCCTGTACTTCCTGCTTGCCAGTCTGTAAACATGATGTTGACTTTAATTGTGTTCAATTTACTTTATGTCTAGTATACACAAAAGACATAAGTGTTTCCCTTGGATTTGACAATGCGCCTATTGTGATGTTGGGGGAAAAGGTGGCAAACAGTCAAGCAGTGGATCAGAGATTTTCCGGCGGCACAAGGAGCTTTCAGATTGGACACTTAAAGGTTGTGTCTCAAAGCAAAAAAGGCAATTGCTCTAAAAGGAGAAAAACATCTTTACAGTATTTCCAGCAATCCCAGACAGAATATCAGTCATGGCCTGCTGTTCTGCTACAGGGCCTTGGGCCTTACTTGACACCACTCATCATTTTCCCATACAAACGCATGCCAACACCAACCCTTCTAGAGTGACCGCCTTTCAAATAAGTGCATACGGTTGGATCAATGCTACAATTTTTTTGGGCATGGCTGAGGTTGAGGGATTGCTTTATTCCAGGTGTGGCTGAAAAACGGAAACCATTGGCACATTTTGTTGACGGGCATTCGTCCCATACATCATCCCATGGACATTCCAGACATTTGCAGTGAAAATGGAATCATTCTTTATTGCCTCAAAAGTCAAGCGTCACATATCATTCAGCCCAGCCACTTTGACCAGGCCATTTTTGGAGCAATGAAAACTGCCTGGAAAGCAGAGGCAAAATATTTGTCCTGCTTAGTACAGGCAAAAGTGTGGGAGGCCACAACAACACCTGAAAATGCATTCAATAGATTTTCAAAAAGCAGGATATTTCCATACAATCCCTCAAGAGTTTTGGATTTTGAAAAACTGTTGCCGAACCTCACTTTTCATCTTAACTACGTGTAATCCAAATCAAGTCAAGAATATCCGAATCAGCTAGACCTGTCTATATGCTATTCCAATCGGGAGTGAGTATTTCTTTTTTTTACCTCCACAAATCTGTTCAACTGGCTGACAGATAAGAATACCTCAGCGTGTGGCACAAAAGTGCAGTCATTCATTCTCCATAAAAAGACACAACAAAGTTCAATCTCACAGCTTAAATTTACAGTCACACTTATTGAAAGCCTCATTGCAGGTCACACACAACAAACACACACACCCACAATACCTCTTCAACCACAACGACTCAGTCATTCCAATGACAAGCACCCTCAAAGTATCCTGCCCTCAGGAGGAAAAAATGCACCCTATAAAAAACTGCATCGCCTGCATTATCCCAAGCTCTGAAAAGAACAAGTACATTCGAAGGAAGGAAACATAGTTCCAGTGCATGGAATGCAAGGTTCCGCTCTGTATTGAGCCGTGTTTCCAGACAGTTTTACCATACCCGTGTGGATTTCAAACGGGAAGTGTGCCGCTACAGTCAAATCGAATAGATATTCCGATAACGTCAGGCAGGCAGCAATACTTAGGAAGGTAATAAAGATAGTTGGAAAGTATATTTTTGATCATGACATTGTTGAAGCGTTGCCATTTCAAATATACAGATACCAGTAGCGGAAAAAATGTTGAATTCTGAAAATGTGTAACCCTTCATTTAGATGGAACGTCTAGAGATCATCAGAAGGTTGTTAATCAACAGATTACTCTGGATGATGGCTCTAGTCCTTACTTAGGCTTTACTTTAGATGCTTGTAAAGATTCTCGAACCATTTTAGATATAACACTCTCCATTTTGAAGAAAATAAGTGAATGCCACAGCGATGTTTCAGACAATGATAAAACTTAATACGAAAAATTAAAAATACAATGATAGATAGAGCAGCTTCAATTAAATGTTTTGGAAGCATTTCTAAAATCAGAAGTAGGTGAAAATATTGAAATAAATTTTGAGCATTGCAATGCACATTTTTTGTTAGGTTTGTCGGATGTTACAAATAAGACTTTGAAAAAGTTAGAGGCAGAAATTAGAGAACGAACAGGTGAACCAATAGTATAGGCGGGGATACAGACAGCCAATTTTCAAGATTTTCTGCTGAAAGCGAAACATGTACAAATTGGTTGATCAGGACAGTGTGTGATATTTTAGGCACCAGGGTAGATCAGAAACATGGATGTCGAGTCTATTGGAAAGAGTTTTGTCCAGGCAGTAGAATTCCATCTTTAAGTCAAATAGGTTTAATTGTTAGTTCGAGGCTGCAGCAGCTATCATCTATCATGATGATCATATTAAGTCCTTCTTTACATCAGGTGTTTTACCAGAGTCTCCAAATGAGAAAATTCAGAGTGTCGGATTAGACGTTATGGATGTGAACTTGCTTATTTGTATTTGTTCTCTTGCTTTCTTCTTTTAACTACTGCAACTAATTTTTTTTTGGACTTCCACGAGTACAGTTAAATCGCCTTCAAAAACTTCAGAACACCGCTGCTCGACCCATCCTGCTGAAGAATAGGAAAGACGACGCATTAGCTCTCCTCCAACAGCTGCACTGAGCAGCGAGAGCAGTTCAAAGCTGCAACTACAGTCTTCAAATGTGTGAGCAACAAGGCTCCAGTCTACACCAGCAACATGTTTAAGCGCTACAATCCCGACCGATCACTCCGCTCTACAGACAATGCTCTCCAGTTGAATTTCGATAGTGAAACGAGAGATTGCTTTCTTTTGTCTAAACGAATGTCAACATGGCTGCGCCCAGACCAAAACGCTACACAACTGCCCAAGTTTTTTCTAAGTTTCGAAATATATTTGATGAGGAAACTATTGATGTTGAAGAAGATGAAGATTCAATAAGTGGTGAGGATTCAAATGTGGTTATTGACGATAATAGTGATTTTAACGCAGAAAGTGATGGTGATGATGTAAAATGTGAAAGTGAAGAAAGCGAAAGTGAAAATCAGAACGTCAACATAGTGCAAGGGGGTGATGGTGTTGCTCGTACCAGTGGGAGTGTAAGAACTCCTAATAATAAACGAGGAAGGCCTTCAGGCTCTAGTGCCAAATCAAAAAAAATCAAAAGTGATTCCTGAGGAGTGGGGAGAGATTAGTGACGATGATAGAAACACTGGTACTAGCGGTGCATTTCGTTTTGCTCCCAAAAGGGAGTGTGGATTTTCAGGCAATCTTAGTGGGAGTAGCTCGTCACTTGATTATTTGGAGTTATTCTTGACAAGTGCAATTCTCCTAGAGCTTGTGGACACCAAACAACACTGCGAGTAAAGTCCAAGCAGCGTTGAAGCAGCAGGAGCTTCTGTTGAACGTGAGAGCCAAGACCTTTGGTAAAGACAGGGCTGCAGCTAATTAATGTTGTCTCTTCTATTTCAGATATCCACAGCACTTTGTCCTGATTGAGCTATTAAGATGTCCACCAGACGATAGTTGCCAAGTTCTTGAGCTACATGACCGACATATGTGCTGTGAATGACGCCACTGCTAGATTGTTGACTTGTTTTCATCAGAGCTTCTCTGGCTGAAGTGCCTTGTGCATCCGCTGGATTCGATTGCGAGTAAAGTCCACGCAGCGTTGAAGCAGCAGGAGCTTCTGTGCCAAGACCTTTCGTAAAGACTGCGCTGCAGCTAATCTCCTCTACGTTGTGACAAAGTTGAGGTGAGTTTGGTTTTTTTCTAATGAATTACTTTCTTATTTCTGTTGGTGTTTTAACATATATTACTGGATAGATTACTTTATAAATGGAATTATGGTACTGTTATTTATTGATCGTATTATGTACACTATTTTTTCAGATACAAAGCTGGCGGTGGCGGCCCACAAGTTTGTTGCAGTTCCATATTGTTTGGAATGGTTCTGTTACACTTTCGACGTTGACATGGATGGCAAGGAGCGTGTGCGCTACAAGATCTCTGCCAATCACCTAAAGGCTAGCCGACTGGCACAAGCACAGGACACAGGTGATCATGGGGTATCCTATATTTTAGATCAGATTGTTAATTTACAATTTGTTTCACATGCTCTTTTAGAGATTGGGCTATAAGACCGAAATTGTTAAATTCATTTCGTAGACCAAAAACTCTAAAAGTTACAAATGAAGGATCATGATAGACATTGAAAAATTCAAAAATTATGTTCAACCTTTTCTGCCAAATGTCTTTTCTTTATTTTGAATAGTGGAAATAACGAGAATGAAATTCTTGATAAAAAATCAATAGCACATGATACAAACTTTAGAATAGCTCAACTTAAAGCACAAAAAAGAAAAGAACCAAGGCTGCAAGTAATTTGATAAAAAAGAAGAATTTTCATTCTCGGACATTAAGCCTCAAACAATCTCTGAAGAGAATAAAGGACTAAAAGTGATAGTGACAAATCTTGTGCAAACTATTCAGAAATTAGAGACACTCTCAGAATGACCTGATCTTTTAAAACTGGAAAAAGAAAAAACATCAAATCTTTCAAAGAAGAAGAAAATGTTATATTGAGGAATGAGGTGAAAGCTCTAAATCAAAAAATGTGGAGAAAATAAAATAAAATTGGCTTGCTTGGGAGGACAAACAGATTTCTTAAAACTTGTATTGAAATTGTGGAAGCTTTTCAATTGCAAATCGCCTTTTCAATCAATCCACCTTAGAGATCCAGACAGGATCCCAGTAGATAACACACCAAGAGGTGAGAGGGCCTTCAACATTCTCAAAGAATGGGCTTCCATTTCCAAGTTAATGAGACCACATGGAAGGCGAGAAAAAAACCTTCACTAGAGACACATCACACGCCCTTGAACCGACCCATCTAGGTCTCATTGAAATGTCCAAATATCTTTGGTCTTCCCAGGGACTTGACAATCACCGATTGTGGGTGTTTTGTTTTTTGTTTGTTTATATTTATATTTTTTCTTGGCGATTTGATTGTTTTGTTTGACTGAGATTCTATAAAAAGGTGATTTGCTATGAAATCTTGTGACGTCTACAATTTCCAATCTCTTGTTTATTCTTTTAGGTCTGCGTGATTTAATTGGATTTATTTCCCCAAAAAAAACCCAAAAACCAATAAGGAGGCAAGTCGTGACCAGAGACTCCTAATCAAACACCATTATCCGGAGGAGTACCGGCGCCGGCTCATCGTAAAGAGAGAAACCAACCGCCAATACAGGGCCCGGCCCAAAACACAAGAGCAGCTAGCTCACGAGCGAG
This sequence comes from Dirona albolineata, assembly GCA_031763155.1. Classification (NCBI taxonomy): domain Eukaryota; kingdom Metazoa; phylum Mollusca; class Gastropoda; order Nudibranchia; family Dironidae; genus Dirona; species Dirona albolineata. The sequence continues at coordinate 17,554 of JARFNW010018886.1, read as the reverse complement.
AGCTCGCACGGCTACGAGCCAAAACCTACAGGTGAGTTTTTAGTTTAAACTATTTTTAGAACATTGCAAGAGACAATGATATTATTATTGGGTACTGCTTCAGTTGACGGTCTCGCTACAACACAAGACAAATCATTTCACTTGAGAATCTTCCATCGGATCCCACTGACAAGCTGCTTTATTTATCAGTCTATTGTCTACTGTCTATGATGACAGCATTGAAATATCTAGCTCATCCTATTTAAAAAAATGCCCTGTATTTATTTGATCTTGGAGAATGCCAAAGCTATGATTTGTAAAACATTTTTTCTTTTTTTTTTTCGGTTGTTTTGTTTGTGTATGTGGGTGCCTGTATTGACAAAACGTGAATGTTTTCAATTCAATTTCTTGCAGGGACAACTTGAAGTTGAAGGCAAAAAAAGTTGGGCCGGGGCCCCAGCGACCCGAAGCACACCTCCACGCCAAAAAAGACGAGAACTACAATCGCGCTGCAACGCGAGGCGTGGAGGACAACTAAAAGGGTCCAGAGGGCGCAGTGGGGGCCCCAAAAGCACAGAAGGCATAGGGAGAAGAGCCGCACCCGATACTACGAACAAAAGAAAGGTGAGTACCTACTAAATTGGTTTCTTTTTAAAAACAAGGTTAGTGTTATGGTGCCAGTCTTGTCGACCAGTCCACCATGACAACTGCTTAAGCATTAAAAAAATATCATTAGCATGCACTAAACAATGCATATCTACAATATCATGTTTCTAAATAATAATTAAAAAGACCCAAATGGTGCCAACCCTTTGCAGAATAACTAAAGGCAGCAATAGCTAGACCTACACCCTCGAAAGACAATACATCTTACTAATAACCAGATCATCACCCAAACTTTTTTTATTACATCAAACCAACCATAATTGGAATCTTGGAACATAAAAAGATGTTTCTTCTTATGCGCTTCATCTTACCAATTTTGATGTAATCTGATACATTAGACATATTCTATTCAAGTGTGATTTTCTTTCTCTTTGCAGAAAACCTAAAGATAACAAGAGCCCCCCGCCACCGTCAGCACCAGACCCCTCGTACTCGGCTACATCAAGACTAAGACCTGTCTCCGACACGCCATGCAGAATCTTATTCCGCTCTCTTTTCTTTTCATACACCAACACATTCATCCATCTCTCCTAAAGTCTTGCTATCCCCTAATACTGTACACAAAAAAGCTATTAAGCATGTCAAACAACTTACACAGACGCAGCAAAACCGCCATCGCATTGAAAAAAACATACCAATCCCTTTTGTCCACCAACATCAGCCCCATCAAACCAACACTATACGCACGAAAAGAAGAATCCTCGGCTGTAGCCATGTTCCATTCTTTCTTGGAAGAGCAAGCTGTGCCCGTTCCAGCTAAGTCTGTCGGCTCACTTGCTCTTCCGAGGAAGATTTTGCCCAAGAAGTTGAAATGGCTGCACCGAGACTTCACAGACAAACATCCACAACACACCATCAGTCTACGGACAATGTACAGACATCTTCCCAGACACATTCTCTCATGCAAACACCACACATACAGACAATGCCTGTGCGAGATCTGTATGAATGTCAAACTGAAACTGGAAGTCCTCAATCGATTTCTCGTTGAGCCAGTGGATGGTCGCGATGACCTGTCAGAATTGAGTGTGTGCGCGAATGTGACTCTGGAGTGTGTGGAGAGAAAATGTGGTGGATGTGGCGTGCAGAGGGTCATCGGCAGTATGCATGCGAGTGTGAATGACCTCAGCTCTCGAGTTAGGTGGAAGGCGTGGGAGCTTGTTCAGAAGGAGACTGGGAAGAGAAGGGAGCTTGTTGACAGGGAAGGAGACCTGGCCAGTCTCATTCATCAAGTTGGTCTTGACCTTTCAGTCCTGAGCCAACATGTTTTCACCTACAGTTGGCAGTTTGCTCAGTTCAGATCGCTAAAGACTAATCTCCCTGTCAGCACGGCTTTGGCAATTTTCGATTTTGCGGAAAATTTTCTTTGTCGCCATCAGGACGAGGTGCAGAGTGCTCACTGGTCTTACAACCAGGTGACACTCCACCCTTGTGTCCTTTATTATGCCTGTCCGGGTTGTAATGAGCAAGTCACTGACTATCTTGTATTCCTCAGTGACGATCTGGCCCATGATGCTCATTTTGTTCGAAAAGTGACTGAGCTTGTAAAGTCTCATTTGCTTAAGGAGATGGAAGGTAGTTGTTCCAGACTTTTCTGATGGGTGTGGTGCCCAGTACAAGTCTAAACTGCCTTTCTTCTACCTTGCAAAGGACTGTACAGACATCGAAGTTGAGCGGTTGTTCTTTGGCTCACGTCACGGAAAGAGCCCATGGGACTCTTGTGGCGGTGTGGTGAAAAAACTTGTCAGTGATGATGTAGCTGCAGGGAATTGCATTGTTCAAAGTGCCTCCGCAATGCATCAGCACTGCACTAAGTTTTTCACTATGACTGTTCAGACTTTGTCTGATGCCTGCAGCCATACTATTACTAGACGGTCTTTTGTTCTCATCGAGCCTCAAGATATTGACAGGTCTCTCCAATCAAAAAAGTGTAGAACGGTTGCGGGCACCCAGAAAATCCACAACATCAAACGTTTGGACAGTAGTACGCTTTTGAAGTGGAATCTGTCCTGCTTTTGTGGTGGGTGTGTTTCTGGGACTTCCCTCCATCACAACACTCAGTATGTCGTACTATGTACTTGTACTATGTACTTCCATGGAAGAAAGTGTGGGCATTTCAGGTTGGCACTCTTCGTCAACTTCTTGACAGGCAGCACTTTTTTCTTTTCCTGCAAAAGCTTCTTACTGATGTGATGTCCTTTCCACAACTCCTTGAACTCCCTCAGCATGAGATGCCACTTCTTGGTTCTTTTGAGCTGCCATGCAGGAAACGTTTTCTTGAGGAGGAAACTTTCCAAGTGGACAGCAAGGCTGTGTCTGTACCCTTCTTGTGTACAGCACAACCAGTTGTGACGAGTGCATACATTGGGCAGTGGGGATATAATAAAATTAACATTTTTGATAAAAAAGATTCAGAATTATATTTATATTAAACTGAATCCAGTGACGAAAGTGGACTTTGTTTTGTTCAGTTCACGTATCCGTTTGGACCTCACTTTGGACCTGTGGGTTAAAAATGTTGCTGTCTGCCAAAAGGACTTAAAGTGGATCCTTCCTACAAAGAAACTGCAGGTGGAGCCAGTTGTAGAATATTTTAAGTCACTACTTGCCTTTATCTGATGACCGTCTGTCTCAATATTCTGTTTTCCAACATGTAATTAATTTATTAAGTGGTACAGCAATTGCCACAGATGATACTGATACTAACACTACTAACACTAATAAACATATTCTTTTTTTTCTAATGGAGCAATTGAAGCTTCTTTTTGTATTTATTCAAATTCTCCATCTTGTTCATTCTAGTGTTCGTTATTTGCGATTACTGTCTAGCACAATTTCTTTGAAATATGGCCTTATCGCTAATTCTTTTCTCGTAAATGAGATTTAGTACTTGTCTGATAAAGATTCTTATGTTAATTTGCTCATTGGTGAAATTTATGTAAAATCAAAATGGTCTTACAGGGGGGAGAAATGTATTGGCCAAGCCACAAATAGGCCTAGTCCAGATAATCTTGCCAAATCAATTCAATGCTACATGCTTTCTTCAATTATGTCTGACAAAAAGTTGATTTTTGGAATGTTCCCTGTGGTTTAAAATGACTTCTGAATTCTTGACTGAAACAACCGTCTCTGTCATACAAAATGTTTGTAAAGCAGGTTTTAATATTGTCAGTGTTATCTCAGATAACAATAGGGTAAATCGAAAGTTGTTTTCTAATCTCACAAAAGATTCAGATTCAAAGTTTTTTATAAATAATCCTGTGAACAGCTCCCTTAATTTTTTTCTCATGTTTTATTCTGTCCATCAGAAATAACTGGTTGAATGTTAAGAATGATTCAGTCTTTTTCTTTCCCCAAGTGGGTGAATGATGACACTCTCTGTCATGCTTCCTTCTCAGACTGGAAACATTTATACAACCCCAGTAGATGGTGGTTGGGAGGCACCTCCAAATGTTCATGGTGACCTGACTAACATTCCAGAGTTTGAAAGACAGACTGGCATTCAGGTGGACATTGGAGTCGACAGTCCCGACAACATCAAGGGCTATTTTGTCTTCGTTGGAAGTGATATTTTTGAACTGTTCGCGACAGAGACAAACCGATATGCGGATCAGGTTAGGGCCGCAGCAGAAGACGAGGGTGATGGTAGCCCTGCTGATGACAATGGGCATCATCTCCAAGTCAGAGATATGCCTCTATTGGTCAACCAATGGAGTTCTTGAGACGCTTTTTTTCCGCAAGGTGAGTACAATTTCTAGTCTAGTCTATTTTTGTCTTACAACCATACCAATTATTTTTGATAGTCTAGACCATTATTTTCTAAGAAGAGCAATCATTCAATATTTAGAATTACCATGTCAGCAAAGAACTGAGACTAAGAGCTCTCTTTTTCTTTTATCCATTGTGGAAGCATCATTTGTTCTTTTATAAAACCTCGGCAAAATTTAGTCATTTAGATAGACCTGTATTATAAATTATAGAGGAATTGTTGTAAGTAATATTTTGCTCACTGAATTTAAACATTCTTAACCTTGAAACCAAATTCAACAAGTTCACATTTTATATACATATATAGGAACAAAAAAATATTTTACTTTTATTTTGCCAGTTAATGACTCGTGACCGGTTCCTGGCCCTGCTTGCCTTTGGGCATCCAGCTGACAACAGTGAACAGCCAGACCGTGACAGCCCACAGCATGACAAGCTGTATAAAATGCGTCCCCTTTTCAGCCACCTCAACCACAAATTCCGTAGGACGTATTACCCAGACAAAGAACTTTCTGTCGACGAGTCGATGATGCCGTGGAAAGGACATGTGGCGTTTCGGCAGTACATCCCATCCAAACCAATAACGTATGGGATGCAACTTTATTGCTGCTGTGAGGCAAAGAGCGGCTACATCCTCATAATGAAGTTTTACACTGGGGCGGGCACTACTGGTCCTGAACACGGCCATGGTGAACAGGTAGTTCGTGAGGCCACTACAAATTACATGGATGTTGGCCACACGATTTATATTATAATTATATGGACTATTTTTTACACGACAAACCTCTACAACGGGCTTCTGGAGAGGAACACTTCAGCTTGTGGCACAATAGTCAAAAACCGCAAGGGGCTGCCAAAAGAGATGGTCTCTAAGGACTACCGGTTACGGAAGGGTGAGAGTGCCACTCTGCAAAAAGGTAGACTGCTTGCCCTTTGTCTCCAACACAGGAAGGACGCCACCTTTCAAGAACCTTTTTATGGACACAAAAGATGCTCTTACATTTGAAGAATATGACATGTTGAAGAGAAAAATGTTAGATGTGTGTCCTGAGCCAGTTGCTCATTATTTTTTAACCCATTGGTTTCAGAACCCAAGTCTGTGGGCGGCTCACAAGCTGGTTGGGGTGGGTAGACTTCATGTCACCACTACCAACCACTGTGAGTCGTATCACCAAAAGATAAAAAAAGTTTTGTTTAGCAACATGTCGTTGAGTGATTGCCTGTCCAAATTACTACAATTGGACATGAATATGTTTAAGTCTTGCTCCTACCAAAATATGAGAAATCTGTGTACACTGCCCATGATGTATGATGCAGACCCCGTCCTGGAAGCCATCAATCGAGATTTGACTCCGTTTGCGGCTAACCTAGTTGTTGAGCAATATCGGGTGATGAAGAAAGTTTCATATGCTATTTCTCCTTCAATTGTTGGTGACACATATGGTGTGTCTTATAATGGACATGAACACACTGCAACTGTTTCATCGTGCACATGCTCTTTTTTTCTCAACTTTGATTTGCCCTGTCGTCACATTTTCTGTTTGCGTGCTCATTTGTTGATGGTTGTTTATCAGGCGGTTCCTTCGAGTCATCGTTTTAAGCCGCGTGTCTTGGATAGCCATATTTTCATGATGGGCCAGGTATCGTCTTCTGTGTGTCCTTCTCGTCAACTTCGTCGCACTCCTGAAGAGAAGTATACATCTGCAAAGCTCCTTGCAAATAAGATTTCCTCTTATATGTCTCTTCTGGGAGATTGTGACTTTGACGACAAGCATCTTCAGTTGTCGAGTCTTTTTGCATCTTGGACAGATAGTGCCATTGACATCCTCATTGATCTTTCACCCTCCGCTAGTCCTTCACCCTCAGATTTTGTTGCTGTGGCTAGTCCTTCACCCCCAGATTTTGTGCCTGTGTCTAGTCCTTCACCCTCAGATTGTGTTGCTGTGGCTAGTCCTTCACCCCCAGATTTTGTGCCTGTGTCTAGTCCTTCACCCTCAGATTGTGTTGCTGTGTCTAGTCCTTCACCCTCAGCTTTTGTGCCTGTGTCTAGTCCTTCACCCTCAGATTTTGTTGCTGTGTCTGATCCTTCACCCTCAGATTTTGTTGCTGTGTCGAGTCCTTCACCCTCAGATTTTGGTACAGTTGTTGCTGTGTCTGATCCTTCACCCTCAGATTTTGGTACAGTTGTTGCTGTGTCTGATCCTTCACCCTCAGGTTTTGGTACAGTTGTCCTTCAACCTGTCCGTGTAAAGGGGCGACCAAAAAATCGCCAAACATTTACTAGGCGGAAAAGGAAAGCAACTAGTCTATTGTCATTTGGAGAATTGACACCAGAGCGACAGTTTAGAATGTTCATGCAAGGGGCAGTTCGTCTGGTATCGGACCATCCACTTTTATATTCTGTTGGAGATATCAATGATGCTGTTAAAATTTCACCGCTTCTTTTAACTCATGAATTCCATATAATTAAAGACTCCTTTGATTCTCTTGCGTGGAATACATTATTAAGCCGCCTGGAGCAGAAGCGAACTGAGAATCTTTTCGTTTGTGCATCCTGCAACGAGTTAGATGATGGGGAAATGAAATTAATTCAATGTGAGTGTTGTTGTAGCTGGTTTCATTTCAGCTGTGTGGACTATAGGAGTCATTATAAAGTGAAAAAGTGGTTTTGTCCTGCTTGTTTTTGATATTCTAGTACTAGTATACTATGCAGTTGTTGTACCACTCTTGTTGTCTTTAAAATGTGTCGTATGTTTCTTTGGAGATCCTGCTCTCTAAGTTCATGGTTGTGGGTGCGAGCACTTTGTAAATGAACCCTTTGTAAATATTTTGATGAAATATAACATGAATATTAATTTTTATGCTGATGTTACTCAGATATAGTAGCAATGCCCATCGATAAAATGTATTTTCAACTTAGCTGCATTAGACTTAGTGCATAGGAAAGCCCTTGCCATTCTAAGAACACCTCCTTTTTACAATTTTAGGATCCATAAAAAAATAAAAAAGTTATGCAGATTTGAAGTCGTCCCAAATATAGTCATATTTATATAGGAAAAAATCCTCAAAACAGGCGCCACTTCGAGGTGAATTTGCTTTATTATTTGTAATTCATCTGACTGAAATATATATAAGCCTTTCCCAAAACCTCGTCCATAGAAAGGAGACACGGGAGGTAAATTTTTAAAAAACCATTCACTCACAAACTAACATTTTGTGGGATCCCTTTCACCTGAAGATGTCAAAAGGCTGAAGAGTGCCTACAAAAGCTCATTAACCACAAATCAAAGATTTTAATCCATTCCTTTTAAAATAACGCATTAAATATTAAGCGTAATAATTTTAAATTCTACTGAGTTTCAAAAGTGCTACGGTCGCTATAATCTGTCATTTTAAATAAATGTGAAAGTTATATACATGTATTATTATATCTGAAAATTCTGCAAATAACAAGTAGGACTAAGTAGAACTTGCCATAGATCAGTGTAATCTATCATTTTAAAAACATTGTGGTGAGATTTATATCCTAAGATAGAGGGTAAAACACCTTGTTTAAGCAAAAAATAAAATGATTAGGGGACCAAATTTATGTTGTACTGATTTAGAAAAATCGAGAGACTGTAAATAACAGATGTAATGAAATGAGTTCAAAAGTGCTACGGACATTGCAATCTGTCATTTTTGAAAAAATTGGGTGAAAGTTATGTTCGAAAAAGGAAGAGCAAAAAACCTATTATTCATGTAAAAAAAAAAGAGAAACTGGAATGAATTGAACCTTTGATTGCATTATGGCTATGGGGCCGTAAGTAAGTAGGTTGCATAAAAGCTGTAAGCAAGCCAGAAACGGATATAACATTCTTACCACAAAAGAGCTTGCTCACTATTTAGCCGACTATCATAATCAAGAACAATGTGATATCCTTATAAAGTTAAATCAGTGTTAATTGGAGATGATTTTCTCTTCCGATTAGCAGTCATGGCCCTCTAATCAGTGAGAGTATGAGCTGTGAATGAGTGAATTTAACTTCAAACTAATTCTCACCACAAGTTATATATCCGTATCCCTGTTTTGTATTGACTCGTGTATGACAAAGAGTTGATCAGTACGGTTCTTCGACGATTTGATAGGTTGGAAAAAGTTTATTTGAATCCAAGGAAAGAAAAAGGGCCAGCATTTTTCACTGGTAAAACCATGAATAATGCTAGAAAATTGATATATGCTATTGTGCCCCCCTAGAATTTCCGTTTTTCAACCACAATTTCACATATAATTTCGCCTAGGCACATTAATTCAAATCCAACAGAAACAACCTTGCTCATGCTGTTTCTACTATTAAAGAGCTTTAATAATATATATAGTTATCTGCATTTGGCTTATTAAGTTTAATAGATATTTGCTGTTAAATACCAACTCTATTGCTGGGACAGGGTTTTTGGGAATGGCTTATATATTATCACAAAATTCAATTTCATATTTTATGTCTATTGCCGTTTACATTTTTGATTCATGATACACATAGTTTGATCCAATAAATTTCAACGTATTTGCAATTTACATTCTGTCTTTTTTTCTGTCTGTCAAACGTGTATTATTATATTGTACTGTATAAATATATATATATATGTGTGTGTCCAGGGGATGACATAAATAGATGTGTTAGCTGAAGACATGGTCTTCCTGTCCATGGATTGACAGTTGTCAACTGTTCTGTCCAGGAGAGACAGACATCATAAATAGATGTGTTAGCTGAAGACATGGTCTTCCTGTCCATGGATTGACAGTTGTCAACTGTTCTGTCCAGGAGA
>JARFNW010018776.1:0-14928 GCA_031763155.1 Dirona albolineata | reverse complement strand
TCGCTTGACGAAGGCCTTCGGCCGAAACGTCGCTTGTCTTGTTTTGTCTTCGTTCTCTTGAAGCCTCAATTTATTCCGTGTATATTATTAGTTAAAGCAATGGCAGCGCCGTTGATAGTATGGCAGTTTGAGGATACATCCTATAGAATCTGTTATAGCTTTATCATAATGATAAATCCAAAGTATCAAAACTTGTTTCCCAGAAAAACTAAATAATTTTTACCATCTTAAAAGTATAATTGTTTACACTTTTGAGAGATTGTTTGAATTGAAATGATTACATTTGAATCAAGTAAATCAAAAAATCACAGAGTGAAAAAATGCAAACCATACACTTACCTTGATGTAGTCTAATTATAACACATGACATTAATTATCACTCAAACCTATGAACCCCCATGTCGTCACTAGTATTAGTATCATTAATTAAGATATAAAGAGAAAGATGTTTGATGAAAATGTTTTAACTTCCTTATTTCAGACAAAATGTCAAGACACGGGGCAAAGCCTCCTCCTTTGAATCTGTCTGCTGTAGCAACTTTTAACAAAAGTAGTTTGAAGAGGACTGAGACTACTGTTACTCACGCTGATGGTTCAAAAGTTGTTGAGGGCACTGATTTAGAAGGCCATCTGTACAGGAGACCATCTGAGTCAGACAGTCCTGGATACGGCTATGTTGTGGACTTAGCTGAAGACTTACAAGTGGCACGAGTCATACCAGGCTTAGTAATGGGTAATTGTTTTCTTTGAACTAGCAAACTATATTTGATTTAACTATATTCCAAAATGTTTAGGTTAGTGGAAAACTTTGTGGCTTGTGCCAATTTTAATTTGCTTAAAAATTCTAAGTGTAAGTTTCATCTTGATAATTAATATAATTGCTTTTTCTGTGGCCATTTCCGCTAAAATTTGGGACAATCCTTGTATTATATTATAAATTTGATATGTTGCTAAAATACCATTTAAAAAAAATTATTTCTATAAAGTATATACAGTGCAACTTCCGCATAAAGACACCCCTGAATAACGACAGTCTCTGGATAGCGACATTGACCTCTGGTCCCGAATTTCTTGCTATATATTATTAGTAATAAAAACCTCAAATTTGCGACATACATTTTAGTCAAACCCCTGTTTAGCGATAGCGATAATCGGCAGTTGATACTGAATCAATGACAATACACATCAGAGTGACTGCGTAACTAATAAACAGGAAAAATACACATTCTAACGTGGTTGGGATGTGTATTATCATGAAACCTCGTAGTAACCACACCCCCCAATAACGACATCATTTTCCGGTCCCGGGCAATGTCATTATCCGGAAGTTGCACTGTGTGTGAAAATAGCTCACATTGATTTTGATAAAGTAAGTCCTGCAGGGTCTCGAGGCCCATAGAATTGGTGCATATAACGGCTTCTGTGAAATGAATAAATTGATAGTTAATCATCATTTGGATATGACTCTCTCTCAGGTCTGTCTGTCTCAGATTTGTTTCCATAGCTGAGCTGGTATCCATTTTTTTCTACTCCTTCATAATTAAAGCGTCTTGCTCTTGCTCAAAGATAAGGAAAACAGGAATCTTACCTCACAAGATTTGTTAAGATGAATGCTTGTACTTGTATATAATTTTTACTTCTAAGAATATTAAAACCTTTTGCACTTTTAAAATAACAAAGTATTGTAATGGCTTGTGTGTCTGGATACCAATATCTTTTCAAACTTAGTAGTTTATAGTTTATCAGTGTGACAAACCGTTGTTTGGTATTTTTCAGGTTCTCAAGATGTTGCTCATGATTGGGAGTCATTGCAACAATACAATGTCACACATATCCTGAATGTGGCATCTGGAGTGGCTAACATTTTCAAAGATAAAATAACATATCAAACCCAGGAATTTCGTGACCTACCCGACTTCCCCATATTTCATGGTTTTGACAACGCAATTACTTTCATTGACAAAGCCAGGGACTCCTCAGGGTGCGTGTTGGTTCACTGCAATGCTGGAATCTCAAGATGTGCAACTATTGTCATAGCATACCTTATGAAAAAGGAAGATATGACTCTGAATAAAGCACTCGCCTTTCTTCGTTCAAAAAGACCAGTGACATGTCCCAACCCTGGCTTCCTGATTCAGTTGGAGATGTTTTACGAGTCTCTTCACCCAGAGCTCAAACCTGTGTCCAGTGGTAAATAATTCAAAGATTTGAAATTTATTGACTCCAAGTGGCAAATGGAATAGAAAGGGTTTATAATTGGAGTAGTGATATGATATGTCTGGTACCTTATAAAAGTAAACTTTTGGATCTCTGAAACAAGGCAAAAAAAAACAACCCCAAACCACACACACTAAAAATGGATGAGTGTGATGTTCATAGAAAAGTATTTATAGCATTAGCAGGCAATATAGGTACTGTATTTATTTCATACATTTTTAATGTTTGGATTTATTAAGATTGTTTTGCCAAAAACAAGAAATTTTGTTGAAGTAGATAGAAATAATAAGTTTTTCTTTTGCATAGATAAAGTTTTACTGTTAAGACCGCAGAATTTACATGAGAATAATTGTTTTTATTCAATGACTTTCACAGTAAAACAACCTGGTATCCTTTGCACATGACACTTTGATATTAGATGAATAAAAATAATTCTGTTAGAAATTTTATAGAGTTTCTTACGCATTCAATTGTAACATTCTGTAAAGATAAGGTCTCCTTATTAAATGTATATTTTGTATTGAAATAATTGTTGGTTACAAAAGACGCCGCATAAGAGCATGTTCTTCAGGAGACAAGAACTTAATCTTCATAGGGCGGCCACAGAGAGAACGCTTTTTTCCTCATCGGCACCGCAGAGCGCCGTCAAGGCATAAACTGCGTTATTATTTGTCACTTGATCAACTCATAGAAAACTTTTCAAAGCATTCGAACGCATACGAAGGCAACTCTTTTTTCGTAGGAATGAAGTTGTAATTCCCACTCCCGCTGTTTTGTACTGTCGTGACCTGTCATCACCCGACCGTCGTTGAGCCGGGCCTCGAACACCTGGCGTCAGGATGTCTGACGTCACTGGGCCTAACTGGACCTACTTTCCATGGCCAATAACTTCATGGGAATTGACAGCACTCAAAATCTGATGGCATTTTTGCAGAATTTGATATTCTTCAATAATAATTTTATTTTTTTAAAACTATCTAATGGGTAATGATAATTTGGTACAGTGATTTATACACACAGGAGCACAAAACAAGGTCAGCCAGGGTCAAAGCAAGAGGAGAAGAGCAGGAAAAAACGTTCTATATGAATAGCCATATGAAAAGAAAGGCGCTGCGAGGTGCGGCGTCTGTAAGTAATAGAAAGATTTCACTCTGGTATTGTTGGACAAAATTAAGCAACTTTTTCCTGAGAGCTCTCAAGTTAATGAAAGTTGAAGTGTGTGTATCATGTCGTATATAGGCAGTCATTATGGCAGTATCAATTGAGACACAAACAATGCAATAGACATAATCAGTGTCTGGTTACAAGCGTGTTGACAATCAGACATATTTTGTGCGTCTTCCAGGTTTGGACACAATGGATGACCAACAAATGTTTTGCATGAAATAGACTATTTTTGATTTTGAGATTATACAAGCCGGATGACCAGTTTTCTAACAAAGAGTGCCATTGATTTAATTTTGTATTTGGTTAAGATTTTGGTCCCGGGGCGGCATGAAAACCCTCTTTGGTGGAGTCACACAAAGCGACTGTGCTCTTGAGGGGTAAGTTGATATATTATATATATAGAAAAAAAATTGTTTTGCATGATGGCTGTCAGAGACAACTGTAACGATTTACACTACAAACTGTATTTTCATATTATATCAAGAAGCAATATCAGACAAGTTTAAAGGTGTTTATATGAATATGTGTACAAATTAATTATATCACAATGTTGTAAATGGTTTCTGTGAGAGTAATATAATTATAATAATACTATTTTGAGGAACTGCTTTATTTTAATGCTTTGAAAATGTAACTAGTGTAGCACTATATTTGAAACCTTTTATCTTTACTTTGTTATTGTTGTGTTGCACCGTGATCTGGACAAAATGATATTAGTTCATCACCATTATTTATATGCTACTAGTAGTAAATGCTACCAAAGAAAGAAAGAGACAAAGGTGAGGTTGACCTTTTTGTCAGGCTCTCAAAGAGATTGCCCAATCTGTCGTCATGCAAGCCTGGCCGACTTGTGGGAACATCAGTCCCTCCCCCTGATGGCCTTGCTGTTATCAAAAGCAGTGCATGATGTGTAATACATCTGAACACAGCTCATTTGCCGATATCTTTGACTCCTATGTACATAGGAAAAGGTTAAAGAGGGACAGATGGATGGAATTAATCTACAGCCACCACAAATGGTGTGCTCTTTGTGATTCTTACACACTTTTCTTTAACATGCTGAACTTAGAACATAGAACCTCATGATTTTTTTCTTCTTTGCACCTTCTTAATCTGCATCTGTATGATATGCTGCAGAACCTAATACTAATATTAGCATTATATCAGCGGCCCCCTTTGGGCATGTTGCTTCAATGATTGTACGTATTTTTTAAAAGCCATTACAAATCTGTAGGCCAGGTGGTTCTGGTCAATTTTTTGTTTCGTTAAAATCAGGTTATTGGTTGACTTCCCACCCAGGTGGGCTTGGAAACTGATGTTGTACCATTTGGGACCCACATAGTGGAAAAAAGAAAACATGGATTCCACTTGAATTAGCTGAACCTTGAAGAGTTTGCTTATTCTGGTGGATGATTTTTCTGTCCATCTACCTCAAATATCCTTCCAACTATTTTATTATCAATTTTACTTCAGCAGCTTTTGTAGATAGAGGGTTAATTAACTTTGATTTTTTTTAAATGTTATTGATATACTTTACTTTCATTATACAAACACTTTACTGTATTCAATTGTGGAGGGAAAGGATTTTAGGTTCTAAATATGACATTCTTGGTATTTCCTGCACTCAGCGTCTGACAATTTATGTTCTGTAAATCATAAACTTAAATTATTCTAAAAGATGTTATTTGAACCTCTTATCAGCAAGTTTCTATCATATTATCATGTACAGTCGATTAAATATAAGTTTAGCTCACATGAGTTGAAAATCTCCTAAGTTGAACATTTTTTAGAGAACCAAAACACAAGCACTCTATCATATTTGATAGTTAATTTAATTAGTCTAATGGACTTGTGACCCTTGTGTTAACTTCAAGTTTTCCTCACCTCATCCATAAACTTACATCATACACATTGATTTCTCTTTTTATGGCCGATTCTGCCCATCATCTGCATTTTTTGGGAATAGGTTGATAGGATGAAGTCCTCTTTTCACTGTCATAATGATAAATGTCATGTAGGCAACACTCAAGCCGTTGTTGGATGAAGTAAATTTTCTTCATCTCTTACAGGACAGATAAACTACGCAGGCCAACCGTCAATGTATACTTGTTTAGAATGCCTCTCGTTGGCAAAGGCATATTGGTGGATGTCTTTATCACTGCTATGGTTTCTATTGTGAACAGATTTGAGACAGTTCTTCTGCCTTGTCTGTTTGAATAGCTTCAGGTGGGAATATTTGACTGCATTTCATCTTATAGATTAAGATCCGGAAATTGGTCGGTGGTGGAGGCTTATTTGAACAACATGGATGACCAAGTTAAGCTCATCATTTTTATTAAATACAGCCCCTTAACAAGCCAAATCTATGACTGATGGATATGTTATGTTATGATTCATACTACCAATACAGTAATCTAAATATATTTGACTGTACATTGACATCTTTCACACTTATATAAAAGAGAATTGTATAGCCACTCATTTAGTCATAGCATTTATGTGCATTTGGTGGTCATGTGTTATTTCTCTGCTGACCTTTCGTTTTGTTAATGTCAATTTTTAATATATTGTAATTGTAGTTGAAGTCTAGTGTTGTACAATGGAAATTCATCTCATCAAAATCTCATTGGCCCAAGAATGTTTTGATGAATTTGTGTGTTCCTTTGTTTGTTGTACAATTTGAAATGATCTGTGAAACACTCTTTTCTAATACAAGCACTCAAATAAGAAATAAAGTACAAAATTGCACTATAAATTGGTATGATTTTTAATTAACTTTTTATTTTTATTTTTTATATGAATCTGACCTAATCTTGATAAGAATATTTTTCATTGAAGAAAGACTGAATGAAGTAAACTAGAAATTGAAATGACTTATTCCTGTTTGACACAGGAATTTTGGTTGTCTGATCAACAATCATTTGTTGGTGGTGGTGTTTTCATGCCCAAAATGAGTCATCTGTACAGAACCATTGAGATAAGTTTATGCCTAACACTAACACAAAATCATCTGACTCATACCTGGGACCTCTGCACTCTAAAAGCAAGTGCAATAACCACACTTGCTGGGGATGACCCTATATCCATGGACGGAGAAGACTAAAACTGACTTGAATTGGAATTGAGTACTAAAAAGTATAGCGCACACCATAATAGCAATAGTTGCGATCCTTGGGCAAGATGCTTCATTGTGATAGCCACATTCGAACCTTGTGTGATACACAGCACACAGTTGGAAAAGTTTTTTGAAAGACAGCTTATTTACATTTATGCGCTAAGGAAACCAGGCTGGAAAGGGTCACTTCTGCTTCACTCTAGGGGATTAGCCCACTGTACCCAAGATAAGTGATGGGGCTGACTGCCATCTTCAGGCCCTCTAACAGGCTCTGTAACTGCTTGGTTCATATTTTCGTTTGATGCCTGTCTCATATGGTAAAACCTGTATAGCATAGCCCCTGTGTCTAAGAGTCAAGAGTGGAATAATGCTGACATCTCTAAGACTGAAAGTGAAGGGTTATGATAAAGGATCAACAATGCAGTTAAAAAAGGTGGATTTTTTCTGGTGATCGCAAGGATGGCCAGGAGGTTAAGACACTGCACAAACCATGCAGGTGTGAGGGTTCGAGTCTGACTTTCGGCATTTTTTCCCCCTTGGGCCAGAAATTTTACTCCTATTGCTTACATTGCAGCACTGTCTGCTAGACGCTTGGGCTATTTTCGTCTTTTTTTCAAAATAAACCCTAAAGACACAGTTCCCTTGAAGACAAAATAAAGGCAATTAAAAAATAAAAAATATCATCGTAATCTACCAGAGTGAGCTAACTCTAGGGAGTTTGACATGTTTAGATGGAATCCACGTAGTTTGTCCTTCCATCACATTATCATTAATTTCAAAGTGTTACAACATTTTTTAAGTTGGATTATACTTATGGAATGAAACTGAATGACTTTCTCAATGTACCTCCTACATTAATAGATGAGGCTGCTGGAAGCCGGTAAATCAGTGGAGTTTATTATAATGTTTATACCAGAGACCATTATAATATTTACTATATACCACTGATCTCCCAAATTCAATCTGATCTCCACTAATAGAAAAAATCTAAAATATTTTTGTAAAAGTGAGGTGGTGATGAGTATTTTTGCCAACTATAAAAAAAGAAATTCCTAAGAGCCTTGAAGCCCATAGAGTTGGTACTTATCCCGGTTTCCATAGCATAAAGCAGACAGAGTGGCAGTATGTCAACCTTCTGGGTCCGGTGAGGCAATTGGAGTCCAGTTTCTTTCCCAAGACAAACAATGAGGAAGTGATTGGGGTAGGATTCGAACTCACAACCCCTTGTTGATTGTTCAATTGGGAAAATTGAAAGAGAGGCACAAACTTTTGGACACACTTATATAGATTACAAAACACCATTCTAATTTTTTTTAAAGAAGGGAAACCGACACACATGATTTTTATACTTTGTTAATTTTTTTTAAATTTATCACAGAGAATTTAATTGAAGGTATGTTCTGTATCTACTTATATTGACATATTATACACTACAGAAGAATAATTTGTAAGACAACAGCAAATGATTCTCCAAGTAATAATGTTATACATTTAAAAATTGTGCCTGAAACATAAACTTATAATAATAGTAAATTTGACACATTTACATTATAAAAATTGTAAGGATAACAATAAACATCATGAGGTCTTAGCACAGAACACGTCCGCTCATATTTCATTTGTAAAAAAAGTACCTGACCGTCTTTTTAGCAACGTATAAATGAGAAAACAGTTACGTAAGTTACATTTGACATCTCAAAAAAAATATTTAAAAACAAAAAAACGAATAGAGGCATCTCCACTTGCCTGTTATATTTTGTTTTACATTTCTATTTGAATCATGAAGGTTTGTTGCCTCCAGCTCTTGTTCAGCTCAGAGTCGTGAGAAAACACAGAGGATGACACCTTGATCTTGGATGGTTGCATTTGCAGCCCCCTATTATGTAAGGATTCACAATTCCCTTTATTTGGGTGAAAATGCACCCCTCCATTTACTTTCACTTCACATGACAGAGGTGCAATTGCACAGAGGACCCAATACAGATTTCAAAGTCACAAGTTCGGTATGAGCAATCCACAAATCATGTAAGAAATTTTTTTTGGGGACAGCACATAGAACCAGTAAGATCATAAAAAATGTCAACTTCTATTCTTCTCATGGAAACAATGAATGACTGCAGAAGGTGAGAAAAACAGTGATGTGGTATATAATATGTAATCCAGGATGTAAAAAGGACCTATCAAATTAATCAAGTTCAAGCCAAAAATTAGAAGAGGGACAATACCAATTAAACCTACAAAAACATTGCACACAAGATAATAGTGGCAGTCAGTTCCAAGGGCTGCATCTTGGCAGAGCTTGTTTACAAAGTTTTGATAATTTTTAGCTTATCATTCAATTTGACACTTAAGTCAAATCAAAGGCAGTCCCAGGGCAAAACAATAAAATTCTTTAGACAGAAACTCTGAGAGGTCAAGAAAAATTGTCTTGCCCACGGCGTAGTCCAAAAGTCACTGCACCAGGGATACCTCAAACATCTGTTTCAACTGCAATGAACTAATTAAAACTTTTATGGAGTAAAAACTGTTAATTCCAATCGCTAACATTTAAGGTAGACTGTTGAAATGTAACAATTCACACAAAAACTAATAACAGTTACTCAAGACTAAAATATGTACTCAAGCTAATATGTTTACTATTCCATTCAAATATACTATTTTGTTATGTGAGTTTGGTTTTTTTTCTTTTGGCTTGTTTTGACATTTTTCATTTTTAAAGAAGTGTATTATTTTAAAATTAATGATAAAATAGTAGGTCTTTATACTACACAAAATCTTACATTACATGATATTGTCAGCTGAATTTTGTTACATTGACGTAAATGAAATTGATGTAAAGACTACTGCATGAGACACATCATATACAATAATAAAATTAAAGATTACCATCTACTTTGAATGGTATGTTTGTCAATCAAAACAATAACTCTATAGAAGATCAACACAAAAAAATGCAATTTTTTTTTTCATTACTCCCTGAAAAGTTCAAACATATTTAACAATGTTGACACACACAATATATATATATATATATGTTTTTATATTAAAAAATATTTTGTGAATTTGGTAAAAAGTAATAATTAAAAAGGAAGATAATAACAATGTATTTTTTACAAAAAAAATATTAACAATAAATCAAATTCAAAGTAACTTTGAATCAAATATTCAACGTCATGTAAAAAATTAATACGCTCATGCCTTAAAGTTTGGAAAATTTCTAAATGACCACCAATGGGGAAACACTATGTTTTCACAACAATCTTTAGCATTTCTAATTTAGTTTACTAAAAATTCTTCCTTGAGTTAATAAGCAATTTTTAAAATACTAACCATAATTTTCTCTTTTACTGATATTTGGTTCTCAGACGTTTTATACAAACACCATATCATTTTGAAACATAACTACGTAATTGGATGAAAAATACAGAGGTAAACACAAACTTTAAGTCATTGGTATATTTCCTTACCAGCCTTTGGCAACATATGACGCCATAAAACAAAAATTTCAAATTCTGCCAGCAGAAAATTGTAATAGTAATACATATATGAGTAAGTATAACATCTCTATTTTTTTAGAAACAAATTTACTCTTACCCGTCCAAGAATTAATTATATTAATGTGCCATTTCATGTCACGTGTAATGATCCAGGAAAACTCTTCTCTATGGTTAGGCAATGATCAAATGTTTGCTTTAAAGTTGATCAATGGCAATATCAATCTCCCATTAGCAGAGCATTTCATTAAAGAAATATATACAGTATAACCAAACTCGTTGGCACGACATGTCCAACTAAGTTATAGAGTGTCAAACTCTATACTATAATGCAAATGGTCTTCTGGTTTTGTTGAAAGAGCATGTTTTCTAAAAACATCGTTTATCAAGGTCACATTATGAACTTTTCAAAGAGACAAAAAATTAGAAAAAATATAACCTAGATCACATTTCATGATGGATTAATTGAAAAACTGATCAATAATGCAGATTTCAATACCAATGTTAATGGTACACATATATCTCTTTTTAAAATAAACGACTTTAGAATTTGTCCACTGGTGGTAAAAATGTTACCACCTTTCTTGAAAGCATTAGTCGAAGGGTTTTCCTGGTCAATACCTAATTGTTGATATAATTTTGACAGAGTATTGCCAGTATTCATCAAGTAACTAGTCCAGCTGCTCAGAGTGGAATGACAATAATAAAGGGGAAGCTACTTCATTCTCATGACTATCACATATTTACATATTTAGACTAATGAAAATAAATAAACAACAGATAGATGTAAGGAGACAGATGGGGATTGAGTGTCATATGTGTGTAGGTATCTGTGCAGACATGGGTGTGTATTTGTGGAAAGATAGAAAGAGCAACAATGACGAAAGAGGACAGATATAAATGATTACACTTAAACTAAAAACATAACTTGTACACACACATAGATACATCATAAATTAAAAAGAAAAGAAAATACATTTTGAAAAACCTAAAATTTGTTAAATGCACGGAGTCATAATGTAGTAAAAAACAAGCAGTAAAAAGTTTTGAACGAAGTAGTCAGGATAGAAGACTTAATATTTGAAATACAAAACAATCACGATTAAAACTTCAAGGTGTTATATGGAATTCACATGAAAATATCTTTAAAACATTTTCTATCACTGCGAACAATATACAAATGAAAGACATGACAATGAAGAAAATTCAAAAATACAATCATGATGACGTTTCCACTTCCTATCCATCTACAATTTACATGTGAAAGTCCTTGTCATCTGTTACACAACCAGGACATACTGTCACAAGTTCAATATTTTACTTCGCATCCTAAATTTTTAAAGCTCTATTTACACATTTCTTGTATATTGATTTCAGCACAAAAATAACTTGTGTGTGTGTGTGTGTGTCGTTATTTCTATGAACGAGTTTCCGGATTTCAATTTCTCTAAAATCCTAAAACAGTATTTACTCCAATTCAAAAACAATAAAATTGATCACACATGGTTTGCAAATATCAATTCTACATTACTGCTTATTACAAATCAAAATCTTTCAAATCACTCTTGTCAAATAATACATTTTTCAACATAATGATGGACTGGATTACTCTCTATTTACAAATACCATTTGTAGTATGACAACCGTTTCAACAAATAAAGGCAATGTTATATATATATTGAAGTTGTTTTTGACTTAATTTTCCCATGTACTCTACTTTCTGTGCTTTTCATTGTATTATCTATGAACAATTGAAACATGTGCCGATGAATTGCATGTTGGGAAGTGACATATGGCGTTATTGCTATCTTGTATCAATAGGCGAAACAAATTTTAAAGCTACTGAAATTTTGTGCTGAGCTGAGCTCTTGACGTCTAAAAATGTCTGTTTGTCTCTTAATGGAAACAGAAAACTGCAAATCAAAGTTGATTCAATTTCAACAGCTATTGATTATTAGTAACAGCCCTTGTGTGGAATACAACTGTTATGAACAGAAACAAGCATGAGATCATAATATAAGGATGTAATTGTGACACTTGTAGCCCTATAATTACTCTTTAAATCACATCAAATTCAACTACCTGTCATCATATACTATGTAGGGTGGTAGATTAAAAGCACTTGCATTCAATGAAATAAACAACTTAAGATGAACAAAGAATTTATATTATGTACTAATGGTTGCATTTTATGCAAACGAATAAAAAATAAAAATAAAAATCTTGACTCAAATGAATGGTAACTGGACAAATACAAAATAAGCCTAGAAGGAACACATTACCACCTGATATCATATGTAAAGACTAATTCCTTGCGTAGTCTAACGCTGTTAATCACAACCAGTCGGCCATAAAATTGTCTGATTAATGCATATTTCTATTAAATGTCTCCATGTCAACAGTCTTTGGCTTGTTCAAATGCTAACATGTCTATGATGGCAAGACATGGTCATTTCATCACACACCCAATCACATCGCCATCTGTTGACTTTAATGTCGGATTAATGGTCAAAATTTTAACACTAAAATTCCACTTAGCTCCTTAATTTGAGAGTCCCAATCTAAACAACAGTTCTCCTATGAAGAAATTTATTTTGTTCCCCGGGTGACTGAATTTCCCGGATTATCAATGTCCGGATGAACTGCGGCAGACTATTATATACATATAAGCACTTAAACTGCATTAAGTGACTTTTGCTTTTAAAATTCCCAGCACTGATATAAATATTAAATGAGATAACAATAATACAATGGAACAAATGGAATACAAAGACATAAATCTTACAAGACAGTGAACTATTCATCACTAAACAATATTGCAATAAACATGCATGAACACTTTGGAAATTATCATTCTATTGCAATCACTCTTTACAGAGTGAATCAAATATTGACCAAAAAAAGAAAACAAAACAATGTTGCTTTAATGCCAGTCATTCAGTCAGCACAGCGATTAAGTAACATGTGATCAAATTATATTATATGCATTTTTTTTTAAAATGATGGCAAACTCTTTTTTTAAACTGCAATTTTTTCTCGGAGGATAAAATATATTAGATGTTATGTTAGACTTAATAATATAATATCACAGGACTGCAACATATTATATCAGTGGTGCAGTGCTGCAGATGTCTGTTATCTATCTTTAGACTTTAATCAATTATGGTCAGAGAGTTAATTCGAACCAAAATGAGAAAATAATCCCCAACCAAACACACAATTAAAACCCAAAAACAGTTTGTGCTCTCACTAATATATAAACCACAAATAATACATCCCAATACTAAATTTACAAAATTAATCATATCTGCCTAATTTTAAACTGTTAAAGATTATCCTAGCTAATACAAAATAAAATAAAAAACAACTAAGAAAACAACTTGACAAGATTGACTGTTCTTGGCATAAAATACAATCGTGTATCATAATAAATGTAATATGTAAATGGATGAGAGAAATCAGATTGCAGATTTTCGTAGAAATTAAAATTTAAAGGGAAAAAAAACCACCCCACTATTTTATTTTTTTCATGACAAAAAAAAAAGAAAAAAAAAAAGAAATAAAATTTTATGCTGCGCTTGAAAGACAAAGTAAACTATAAACTCCATATAAGATGTAATTTCCGTCATCAGAACTGAATGTCCTCATTCTGATAGTGCTAAATAACACAGAGAAAGACTGAGGAAAGTTTACAAATAAGTCAAGGCTGAATTACTTGTAATAATCAGAGCTGCCATTTCAAGTAAGCAGAGGCAAGGGGAGGTGGGGTATTAGAGCAATAGCAGTGACGTACTAAATAATGTTTTGTGGTTTTCCTTATCAACAGAGTCAAAGAACATCCTTCTTTAATATTGCTGAGTAATCACATCACTGAGGTATTTAGATGCGCAGAAAAGTTGAGGCTCAATGAAAGACAAGTCTATACAACATGTGAACATTTCCATCATCAAGTAGGTAAACAATCAAACATTGCTTTCAAACACTCAAGTATCAAATCATCCAATAACAATATTGACAGGCTAGAATTTCAAACACCAGCAATGAAGTTTTAGTGTTTGCTTTGGACAACTTGAATGTCCTAAAACATTTTTAAAATGTATTATCTAATCATTCATCGCCAGACTTAATTCTCATATAAATTCAAACTCTTGAGTAAGAGTAAAATACATGTGTTGGTGTAAATGTAATCAAATTGTTAGCCTTCATAAACAATGACATTGATAAAATCAGTCTTTTTATGACAAAACAATGGGAATCAAAGTAATTTATGAATATTCATTTTACCTGTTAAGTGCAATGTACCAAACTTACCAACTACAAATTAATATGTTCTTCCCCTTCTGTTTTCAACGCACCCAGTTTTCAGACATGAAGGTCACCCGACTGAAAAACAGAAGGGCCTTTTTTCACAACAAGCAATGGAATAAAACCCAGAAGCATAATTCTTTCTCAATTTTGCGTAAAATAGGTATAGTATACAATAGGCTTTGACAAAAAAATTATTTGATAATGATCATTTTGTTATAAATAAAAATAATACAAGACATCACAAGATCAACATCTTTTTACAAAAATGTGATGCAAATATCTATACAAATATTGTTTCCCAATTGAATTATTTATTTTCGCCAAGAGAACTTATTCATTTTTCTTTTGTTAAATCTTATGAACCTTTGTCAAAGATTCTATCATTGTGTCATATCTAAGACTAACAACCTATACAAATGACACATTTTGCAATGCAAGCCTTCATAAATGATATAATATTCTCTCACACAGGGTTAAAAGTATATCATCACAATTACAATGTTTGATGAATTAGAATGTATCCAATCATAAATTGTTTGATAAAAATAACAATGAAAAGGAAATATAAACTGAAATGGATATTCCTAACACATCTTTAAATATATATATATCTCAACAATGAAAAAA
>JARFNW010018665.1:0-14932 GCA_031763155.1 Dirona albolineata | reverse complement strand
ATTAACAAATCAATACTAACTTTTAAAAATACTATCAATGTCCACTTAAATTTTTAATTTTAATTAAATCTTTCTATATACTGCATATGTTTCTGTGGGAACGTAAATGAAAATGCTGATTCTAAAACTACCATGTGCATGGTCGATATTACGAGTGCTAAGATTAGAAATGGTGCTGAAAATGAAATAGTGAATGACAGTAGATCACATTGAAGACAACAATTATACATTTTTGAAAAATCTAAATTCTTTTTACAGCAACTACTGATAAAGAGAATGCAAAAGCATATGTTTTTCACTCAAAATGCTCCTGTTTAAATCAATTTGACGCAACTTATAATGTTCCATTTTGTCCTCTCCCTTTAAATTACTCATCAAAATCTAATATGTTATTATGCTGTTATTATTTCTTCATCACAGGGATATTATAAATTGCATAAAGAATGATTTTCATATCAGCTATGAGCTAGAAATTAACGTTAGCATCACGTAAAATATAAATTAAATTCTTGCATATTAGATCTTTACTTGAGAAATGAGCTGCTTATTGTCCGACCGCAAGGATCGTACTGTTCTGAAACTACTTTGGCTACTGTACTTTTGTGTTTTATGTTCTTGTTTTTGTTTTCTGTGATTGTTAACTGACGAAGGGGAGACCCGAAACGTTCTTTGTTCTGTTACTGATACTTATTATACATTTGAAGCCATACCATTTCCCCCTTATTTTGCTTATTAAGGTTCAGTATCCATCCCATTACTCATTTTTGGTTTGGTGGATGTTACAATTCAATATACAGTTGAATGAAAAAACAATTATGTACAGCAATATAGTGGTTTGGTGTGGGAAAACATCTAAGAGCTTCTACGGTTTCAATACAATATGGGGAAACTCCAAAAGGAAATGGGAATGGGAGGTCTTACCTTACTATATTATTTTCCTGTGATAGAAGGTCTTACCCAACACTTTTCTGCTCATCACATAATTTTCATTTTGAATGATCAACCATGCAAGGCTTAGTAGTTTACTTAATGGAGAATTCCAATTAAAAAAAAAAAATCATATACTGAATGTCTATTTCAATTCCAGATGAGATACACAGCATCCAATCTCAAGCAAAGAATCCTGTTACTCTCTAATCCTTTTAAAAGAAAAAAAAGGGTAAAAAACCGGATTGCAATCTGGAAGACAATTAATAATAATAATAATAAAAAAAAGGATTATAAAGAAAATAAGTCTAGCAATGTTTGGTTGACGGTTGGAAGGAGTTGAATAATTTATTTTTAAAATTATAAATGGGATGGCAGATGAAATCAATGATTTAAAAAAAAAAAAGGTGCTTGATATTTATTATGTTATTCACGAAGAGTGTGTAAAATATAAAGTAAAACTTGGGAGAGGGGGAAAAAAAGGTGCATGTTTAATATGATGAGCCCCTAATATAATACATACAGATGATTCTTGCTCACAACCCCTTCTCGATTTGACCAATCATTTCTCTAGATAGTTACGACTGTGCTACATTGTTTTCTCTTCGTTTCTTTCATCTTATCCCGATCATATCATCACTGATTAGCGTTCAGGTCATTTCCATAACCATGTATTTCCTCTCCTTAACTCCCTGCGGAAGCACCGTAGCTCTGTAAGTAGAGCGTTTGAGGTAACCTGAGTTCGACCCCAGTCTGGGCAGATATTGCTTATGGTCCTCCCTGTTCACCGGGTACAAAAATGAGTAGCTAAGTCTATTCAATTCAGATCTGGCGGAAGTAAAGTCAGCATGTAAAGCTAGCAATGGCAAACTACCACACTAAGCCGATGAATGGCCAATAATATTCACGCCTCTACCCTTGGATACTCGGCACACAGGATGAGTATGGGGACTTAACCTTTTTTACAATTCCTTTAGAGCACACAGTATAAGCTGGCACTGAGGCAAATTGTAACATTCTGACTAAATCTTCTATAGCCAATAGCCAGAGTTATAACCAGTGAGGTAAGAAGGGCAGAGTGTCTTGTACCCAAGGATGCAATGCCGGTAACTAGGTTCTATAGAATAAAGGTATTCTCCAGTTGTCGTCCCCCATCTAACCACGCTCAATATTGCTTAACTTGCTGACCGCTTCAGCATCAAAATCCCCTTCAGCATTCAACCGCTACACAAACATACTCTCTGGGACACATGAATAAATATACAGGTATATATATATATTATACACATTTATATATGTCTTGGTAGTGCACAGAATGCAAGTGGGTATGTTATATTGTATAGAAAGCACAAAACCAGGAATATAAATATAACTCGATTTGTTTTGTTGTACAAATAAAGGCTTAAAATATGGTTATAATCTGAGTAAAATAATCACAAATACAAAGGGAAAATTGATCAAAGACCTATAATTTAATAGATGATTTAATCAACGCTGACAGCAAAAAAACTCAAAAAACAAACCAGATGGAAAGCAACTTATCATCAAGGCAATTAATTTACAAAGGAAAAGTTGGACACCTCCCCAGTGGAGGAGGGTCTTATAAGGGAGTATGTAAGATGTGAGAAACACTCAAAAGTAGGATTCAATTCAATAGAAAAAAGGGGATTTCAGACTTTAAAAAAGCATTTACTTATAATAATATGATAAACGTTTTGACCAATTTTAATTGATAAAAAAAATAAAATCGGAATTGTCAAGTCAAAGTGTGTCGAGCACAAAATGCAATGGAAGACGGACTGAAAAAAAAACCCAATTAAAAAAAAAAATCAACAGAATATTAAAAGACATAAAAAAATGAACATCCATTAAACTAAATATAAAGTGTTACAAAATATAATTCTTAAATTGCTGAATTTTTTATTACACGTGCAAGAGAGTATTAAAATTATTGTAGATAGTACTTTCACCTTGCAATACCTTTTAAAAGGGAATTATTGTAGATAGTACTTTCACCTTGCAATACCTTTTAAAAGGGAGAATCAATGCAATGGAGATTATATTAATGATATATATTACGATATTTTTAACAGGAAGCTTCTGATTATACAATGGTAGCAACTAAATTGTTCTCACAGATAATGCTTTTCACGCAATTCATCGATAAACATAAAATGAATGAAATAATAAATATCACAGGCGCGACGACATTCCTCCAGAAACCAATTTCATGTCATCACATCATCATCCAGCAGAGCAGACGCCCCAAAAAAAAAAATCAAAACAATGTACAAAATTAAATAGCTACTTCCTTGAAGGTCATGTGACAATGTTGAAAATGGTGCAGGTAGATGATGACAGTCTAGAGAAGTTTCATGGAATTGTTGACAGTCTTACCATACAGTTATAATAGTTACACTATGTACGAGGAATGGTAATAGCCTGCTGGAAATAGTTTAAATAAACAAAATACAAAATATCAACAAAATAAAAGAAAGATGATTACGTCTTGGGGAAAATGTTACATACAATGTATTTTGTTCTCATGTTCAGCCTGGAGAGGAATAAATTTGTGTGTAAATGGTAATTAATTGTAATAATGATAATGATGATGATAATAATAATGATAATGATGATGATAATAATAATGATAATAGTAATAAAGTAATAATAATAATAATAATGATAATGATGATGATAATAATAATAATAATAATAATAATAATAATAATAATAATAATAATAATATTAATAATATTAATAATAAAAAAAAATAAAATAATAATAAAAATATTAATATTAATAATATTAAAAACAGTAATAAAAAATAATAGCAATAACAATAATGACAATTATTATAAATTGCACTTCTGTCGCATACGTGTTATTCCACTTCCAAAATGATCTCTAGGAGCATTAAACAGAGTGCTTAATAAGTGATTCACATTGATTATGCACGATTATTACGATAGTGTTGGGTGGTTTTTTTTTTAACCAACCATGTACGACACTTATAATACACATTGAAAAAAATAAATACAAGATAGACGGGGTAGACTATTTTGGCTGTCACAAATTATAATAAAATTAAGAATTGATAAAAAAAACATTACGATGAATACATTTGCATCCCGTTATAGTGATCCTTGATTCATAAACATTTGGAATAAGATGCAGATTGATAATGCTTTGAAGCTTAAAATAGTATATGTATCCAATCCATGAGGGGAGATTTGGGTAATTATTCACAGATGCTAATGGTAATTGTATTCGATTTTTAAAAAGATTATATTCATATCTGCCTTTGGCAATGTCTCACAATTCCCGTAGTTGTTGACAGGTGCATGCTAAAAAGTAAAGTCCTTAATAGCTCCGAGGCCCATAGAGTTGTTGTTGCATACCCTGGTATCAGTAGCAGGAAGAAGACAGAGTGACGATACAATACGTCACCCCTCTGGACAGGACGCTGGTCTATCGCAGATTACTTCCCCAGTTGTAAGCTGGTATCCATTTCTACACCTGAGTCGAGTGAGGTAATTGGAGTACAGTTTCTTGCCCAAGGAAAACAACGAAGTGACTGGGGTAGGATTCGAACCCTTGCCATGAGAGTCTGCTGTCTTAACCACTTGGCCATCACATCTCCCTTGGTAGATTTCAATTTCAAGGCTACATAAAATGCATATTTGCCTTATCAAGAGCGTATTATTCATCAAGTCAATTGATAAATTTTAGATTCAGAGGGATGATCATGAGCTTGTCCTAAATCATTTCTACATCTGGATTAAGTGAAGTAATTGGAGTAAAGCATTTTTCACAAGGATAATGAATGACGCAGTGATTGAGTAGAAGTAGAAGACTGCTCCTCAATAAACGGAGTAAAGCATATCTCACTTTTTTCTTTCCAGAATATCATAATCTTATAATCTTTATAATTTTTTGCTGACATTTTATTTCATATTCAAGACATAAGAAGAGATCCTTGTATCAGAAGCATATTTTTGTAAACTCATGAATACATTATAACCAAAATATAAAAAGGTGATGATGCAATTTCATATAAAAGTAGATATTAGAATTTACAAAAAAACAACCTTGTTGTTTAGTTGACATTAACGTAATTGCTATATTTAACAGAACTCTGTCACCAGTGGATATATAAATAATAATACATCTTCCCAGAAAGAAGAACAAAAAAAAAAGTGGTAGTAGTTCTGTGGAGTGCAAATGAAGAAAAGGGGAACAACCAAGAAAAATAAAAACATTTTGAGTTATTAGAGGACCTTCTTATGATATTACATATTGACATATGGTATTTTGTAGATGGGTTTACATATTATTGTAACTTGGTTTAGACAGTATCACTGTAGTACATGTAAATGTATCAATGGTAGACAATGATATTATACATGTAAATCATAATAATTCATAATATCTTTTATTTACATGGTAAAAATTGTCTAAAGATTTGTGAGTCAAAGACAACTTTTGCACCTTGTGTATTGTATGTCAATTTCCTTGACGGATAGTTCTACATATAGTTCTACGGCCTACCCTCCTGACGTCCGTAGTCACCGCTATGTGAACTGTCCTCGTCCATGTCATGCTCTCTCGTCGGCATGTCCTGTGGATGCAAGAAGATGGGTCCTTCGATTACCTCCCCTGGGTACGATTCCGCCAACTGCCGCTCCGGAGGTCCATGGTCCCCTCGCATACTTTGATGCGAGTCAGATTCCGGGAAGAAAACCATCGCGCCACGAGGGCTGGTAGATAAGCCGTCCGGATAGCGCGGACTCAGCAGAGAGGAAAGATCACGAGTGGGACGCAGGTCTGATTCGCTCCCTTGCATCGACCTCGACGGACTTCGGCCTCGGTCTTCGTAAAGGACAGGGCTCAAACTCCTCACATATGGGTCGTCAACGTCATACCTTGAAGGGCTGTGTCTTCCTCGGAGATAACGGGTGGAAGAAGGAGGCTCAGTGTCGAAGGGTACTGGGCTCATGCTTCGTAACGTCCTTTGTCTGTCTAGGCGGTTGAATCGTGACGTGCTTGGTTGACGGTAGCCTCCATATCCTACAAGGGGGAAAGGTAGATAAGTAAATTTAACACTAATACTATTACCATACATACTGCTTTATGAATTCAATGTATGTTTGTTTCCTGGGTTTTTACAAATATTTTTTTACTTTGATTAGATATATGAGTACAAATATTAAAATAAGAATGAACAGAAATGACACACAAATAAATAATAGAGCTGGTTGCCTAGGTGATGATAGCGCTAAAATAAAAAACTCAAAATGGTGGTGGTTAGTGTTATCATAGTATTCGCTGCCATTTTTAGACTTGTGCCGCTTGAAAGTCACTTCTGCTAATGCTATTGTGGGAGCTGGTTGGAAAAAGGCTGTTCCATCAGACAAAAACTTCCCTCTGTTAACAGCAGCTTGCTCTTGTTGAAAAGATATGTTGGCTTGATTGTGCTTCTATCAATTTCAGAATAGAAAAATCTAAAAACATTTTTCCTGGCGACATTTCTTACGCAGTCCTTGCAGACTTCAGACTATGACTGTAAAAATTAAACTCAAAAACTCTTAATCAGAAAATGTTTAGTCCAATACAAACATCTGCCTGAAACATCTTCACTGGTGCTAGGGACATGCGTTAGTTTGAAATACCAATAGTCCTGGAATAGCAATTATCCAAAGAGTGCATCAGTTGGACCAAACATTTGGGATCAATTGTTTTTGAGTATTATTTTGTAAATAATGAAAGGTAATAATATCATATCGAGTTCCCTTTATACCGTAAAAAGCAGTGTAGGGGCCAGCCATGTGTCGAGCTCTGAAGGGTGTATATGACAAATGGAAGTAAATCCAAATGACAACGAGGACTAACACCACTCATCACCTTACACATGGCTAGAAAGACTCTGCATTGCATCAGAAATTAAAGACAAGCAGGTGATGAGCCCGCTGTGTATAATGAAAGGTAAGATCAATAAATAGTGATATGTAACAACATTACAGTGTGAGGCAACAAGCAACCAGTCATGTGATATTATGAGAAAATGTTTCGTGTGTGTGAAAGCAAAGCATATAAAAACATTGTGATTAAAAATATTCATGAAGATTTAATCAGGGTGTGAATTTGAATCGAAATGCGGAAATGAAATGCTGTTAGTTTGGATTGGTTAGTTTGTTCAGTCTACAATATATTGTAAATTCATCTTTGGGGACGGGATCTATGTTGTGTGTTTTCAAGACTGCAAACATCTCCAGGGTAGGGTAGTAAAACAGCTACTTTGTCCAAAAATCTCCAGTGTAGAGTCGGGTCGTAAAACAGCTACTTTGTCCACACGAGTAAAATGCAAGTAATAAATGAATATGGAGCGGGCACTGATGGTAAACAGAATAATAATAGTAGGAAATTGTTGCACAACCAGTGAGAGACAGAACACAAGAATAGAAAAAAAGATTGCGAAAATTGATATTGAACCCATGCATGCAGCGGCACCCATCGCCTTGCCGACCCCAGCAGACTGATTTGCTACCAACTAAGCTATGCCGCCGCCTTTCTGCAATCTTTGATCTATTCTTGTTCATTATCTCTCGCTCGCACTGCAACATTTCCCTACAAGTAACATGTACATCCTTAATGTTCTGAGGAGAGAACTCAAAAAATTTAAATACAGACTTCCCATTTTTTCATTTCTTCTTCCTATCAAATGTATCATATTCCTGAACTGAAATAGTTCTTTTTTTATTTATTAATGCCCATTGTACCTTTCAGTTGTTCCCATTAGGTTTCTGAAATAATTAATGGTGGAAAAAAAAGAAAGAAGCCCTAGTCTGTTGATGACACACAATTTCATTTTTTTTCTTTTTTCCAGCAAAATGGCTTGGAGGTTTAAGTGTCACTTTCTGTATTAAAATAAAAAACTGCAAGGCTATCAGAGTTGAGGTCATCTGTTAATCACATCCCAAACACAAGCCTCAGAAACTGGCGTTGGTGGGGAGGACTAGGGAGTGCTTACAGTTTCTTGTATTTGTAGTATCCTCAGACTTTTTGTTGGTAACAACGAAAATTTGTAAATTCACATGATATTATCGTCCGGTGCCTCTCTTTTCATTATTTTAAAGTTCTATTGTATATGTGTGCAAAGCTTTGCTGCCTAAACTAGAATGGAAATAGAATTTGCTTTTAATGCGTCCACAAGGGCCCTTTGTCTTTACTGTTAATTTTCTTAAAAGACTAAAATATACCAAGCATTAGCCGCAGTGCAGCGCCGCAATGTAGGCAACAGGAGTTAAATTTTCTTGCCCAAGGAATATAACACAATGCTGAAAGCTAGACTCGAACCCCACATCATCAGGAACAGTTTCAATCCTTTAACCTTCAACCCAACTCACTTTCAGGGTCTACTCATAAGTGACCGAGTTCTATCGTACATACAAAGCTTTGCGGCCTCGTATAGTACACTTTCAAGAACGGTTTCGATCCTTCAACCTTCAACCTTGAACCTTGAACCCAACCCACCTCGTGTGTCCCAAACTGGACTGAGTTCTATTGTACATACAAAGCCTTGCAGCCTAGTCAGTATATTTTCAGGAAACGGTTTTGACCCTTGAACCTTCAACTCAACTCGCTTTCAGGGTCTTCCATAATGGACTGAGTTCTATCGTACAAATAAAGCTTTATGGCCTCATAAAGTACACTTTCAGGAAACGGTTTCGACCCTTCAACCTTGAACCCAACCCAACTCCAGGGTCTCATGTAATGGACTGAGTTTTATCATACACACAAAGCTTTGCAGCCTAGTCAGTACATTTTCAGGAACTGTTTCGATCCTTCCACCTTCAACCTTGAACCTTGAACCCAACCCACCTCCAGGATCTCCCATACTGGACCTCCTGCCATCCAAGTATCCCAATCTTCCTTGATGGTCAGAAACGCTGGGTCGACTGCCAATTTCCGCAAGAGTGGCTCTCCCGTCTGAGAAGCTCGGCCGCCGCCCTGTGTCACCTGCTAGGAAGGCGTCAATGACTGAAATAAGTAGCAATGAGAGACACGACATCGATACGGGGGTCCACAACATTGGGTTGGTACAGAGGCTGGGGGGACAATAGCTAGCTAGGGTTAAGGGTTAGGGTTTAGGGTTGAGTCACATGCAATGTGAGCTAAAAAAAAAAAGGATATCCAAAACACTATCTAAGTCTTTCTATACTATTAAGCACTGTAATTAAAAATCAACATCAATTTTGGGGTCATATGTCTCTCTTTGGGTTTTGTCGTTTCTCTTTTTGGGACCAAGATTCTCCTTGTAGTCCTTTGATTGTTTAATTTAGTTTAGTAATAAGGCAAGTCAAATAGCTCTTCTTTTACTACCTTCATGATAAAAGAGTGGATTCCTGAACGCATGTAATAGACACAGATATTATCATCAATTGGATAAAATCTCTACACCCATTGGCTACACAACATATTCCAAACGTTCATTTTGTCCAAGCTGCAGCTCTTGGTGATTCTCATTACAGTCCCCACTTTGACAATATTATCTTCCAATATTTTGTTGGCTATTCATCTTTCTCTTCTACCTTATGTTTAAGTTTATTCTACATGTTTGTTTAGGCTTTCAAATGTCATTTCAAAAGTAGGAAATGTATACATTTTTAGTATCATACTGTTATGAACCGTAGACTCATATGAAAAAGGAATATTTATATAGTTTATTATATATTTTATAGTTTGGAATAGACTTCTGTTTTTCTTGGTTGCTAACATGAGAACTTTTAGATAAGAGTTGTATCAAAACCATGAAACTAATTATTTAGTTGAATATTCCCGCAAAATTACCTTATTATACAAAGGGTACATAATATAAAAAATATATGAAAAAATTATCAAATTCTTTGGTGCTCATTAAATTGGTAAAAATTGAATTTCCTTTGGGGTTCTCCCATTAAACTATTTTCAACCACTAATACTTATATGTTTTAAGGCAATTATTGGTATCACTGAAGCAAGATACTTGTACACTTGAAAGCACTTAGTGTGGGAACAATCATATTTCAAAAAAGCTAACGTAGGTCGGAAACCGTTTTTTCTGTTTCCATTACTTCTATTTCAGTTTTGGTGCAAAACATTAATCTGAAATATGCGTTGATTTTAAATGCAGTATTCTTTGCCGAAATGCATGGTCCATGGGTGACAAAAAAAAAAGTAGATTTTTGGCAAAGTCAAGGGCCACAACCCATTATTTACGTCTATTTGGGATGGGAAGGGGCAGGTAAGGCCAAGGCGAGACAGCCAAAACTTGCTGCACTGGTATGTGCATGTGTACACATAGTTGACACAGTAGTAGATACCACACACATGTGCATGACCGATTTTGTCACTGGGGTGAGGCAAGAATAGGTTATCAAGTTTATCATTCACAAGAATTGACCCTTTGAATGCAACAGGTTGAAGACAGACTTATGAAGAACTGTTGCTATTTGGCGAAGTCAAGCCATCCATTGTTACATTTTGTGGGGTTTATTAGCTTTGTTAAATTCGGTGGCATGACAAAATCGTGTATTATTTAAAACCATGCATTTTGGTGGCGTGTAATTTAGCAATGACTACTGACAAATTTGAACAGTTATAACCATTTTGGAATTAACAATTTTCATAAAGTGCACAAGTATTTTCAAGTGTATATTATGCGGAAGCTACAAATGTAAATACACATGAAAAAGCTTTAAGTTATTTACTAATACAGACAACATCATAAGTGAGGAGGTAAAAATATAGAATTAATTTCACGAATAGTGTTGTAGACTGTGAATGACAATAGAGTGCCTTTGGTAAATGGTGACTGACAAACATGGGAAAATACTAGGAACCGCTAAGATTATGTCACAGTTACGGGGAGTAGTAGTGAACAACATATAAATCAGGAGTCACGATGTACGACACGTATCTACCTAGAGGTGAAGAATCACTGACTGCTAATAGACAACCAAAATATTGTAAGAATTTCATAAAAAAGACATTAGTCAAAGGGAAAAATTAAATTCAAATTAAAAATGGCTTTTCTAAATGACATCAAAACATATAATAAAGAACACGACAAAAAAAAATTAAAAAATTATATAGAAGAGTAAATGTGGCATTGTTGACTGAGTGGTTAGGCTACTTGACTTAAGATCAAGAGGTCCCAGGTTCAAATCCTGACAGAAGCTAATGATGTTGAATCCTTGGGGAAGACTCTTTATTCATATTTTCAGAGGAAGATATTGTCTTAATGTTGATATGACTAGCCTTACTGGCAACAGTACTGTATGCTCCTGAGAGAGTTGAGAAGGATATCGAATGACATGACCTGCTAGGGGATGAATGATGTCAAATCTATGAGCCTGTAAACTCATCTTTCTCTTTAACAGGTGAACAAATTGTAAGAAAGTAATGCAGTGCCACTTTCCTGTTCTTCTCTACAGTTTATTTTTCTAGCGCTATTTTACGTACTGTGGAAAAGATACTTAGTATTAAAGTTTTTTAAATTTGTAAATAGACCTAGAGTGATGAATGTGATGCTGTACGATTGCGTGCCAAATAAAGTGGTGAAGCCAACACAAAGCCAGATAGGGACGAGCAATATGGTGGGCAGTGGTCTAGCTAGACATGTTATGCTCTCAGTGGTTACATCAAAATATCTATATCTACTGAATATTCAATTTGACATCATAAAACCAAAACTCATTTATTTCCAGGGGTGTTGTAAAAAAAAGTATCTCTAGTATAAATGTAACTGTCTCTGTTTCAAACATTCGATATTCTATAATATGGCGGCATCAGTGGTTGAGTGGTTAGACTACTTGACTAGAGATTGAGAGGTCCCAGGATCAAACCCTGGCTAAAGTTATCAATATTCAATCCTTGGGAAAGATTTTTTACACATTTTTCCTCACTGGACTCAAGTGTTAATGAGTACCCAGATACAGACAGAGAAAGATATCGTCAGTATGTTAGTATGACAAGCCTTTCAGGCTTCTGTACTGTGTGGAAGTGTTGAAAAGGTGATTGAATGACAGTCTGCTGTGAGATATATGATCTCAAGTCCCTGAGCCTGTACTTGTATGGGGATACAGACAATAAATCCATCTTTATTTCTTATTATTCCACTGGCGACAAATTCTCACATCTTATCATCCTCTTCCTGGTATTTCATCAATACGAACAATTCAGTATGCATGTAAATTCAGTAAAATTTGGTTGATAAAATACCTATAAAGATCAAATGTGAAATTTATATATAGTCATATCAAAAGAACGACATGGAAATCCTTTAAAAAAAATGTATTTGGTGACTTTACTAAAAGTGAAGTTTGCTTTTTTAAATTTTTTTATTTCTCTTTTTTCTTTCTTATGCTTATTTGCATGTGCGTGAGTAAAAAAACCAACCAACCCAGTGCAATAACTATATAATTTATGGTGTGAATTAATAGTAATAGCATTTTATGATCAGTTTGTGTTGAAAACATTCAGAATGTAATGCATGTTGCATGTCACCAAGCAGAAAAATCAATAAAACCACAGTCAAAGACCTCGTACCAAAAAGCACGGTGTAAATTGTGTTCAAGAAATCAACCCACAAAAGGTTCTAAATCTATTCAAAAGTCACTTCTTCACACTACAGAGAATTCTGTATCTATATCTGTAACTGTATCTGTAGCATTACATCAAATAATCCAATTCTGGCATATCATAGACGGGTGGATGCATGTATTTGGGGAATGTGTGTGTGTGTACGGGGAATGTGTGTGTGTGTCTACGGGGAATGTGTGTGTGTGTATGGGGAATGTGTGTGTGTGTATGGGGAATGTGTGTGTGTGTATGGGGAATGTGTGTGTGTGTACGGGGAATGTGTGTGTGTGTCTACGTGGAATGTGTGTGTGTGTATGGGGAATGTGTGTGTGTGTATGGGGAATGTGTGTGTGTGTGTGTATGGGGAATGTGTGTGTGTGTACATGTATATATTGGATGGTGCTACATTCGATATCTTATGGTGCATGCTCAAGATGTAATATCCCAAACCACAAAAGGTTCTAAATCTATTCAAAAGGCATTTCATCACACGCAGATGACAGAGAATTCTGAATTAGTTTCAATGCGTCAAATAATCCAATTCTAGTATATGATTGACGGGTGGATGCATGTGTTTGGTGAATGTATCGTTGCGTCAAATAATCCCATTCTGGCATATCATAGACGGGAGATGGGTGTGTTTGGCAAATGTGTGTGTATGTAATGGATGGTGCTACAGTCAATATCTTATGGTGCATGCTCAAAACATAAGATCCCAAACCACAAAAGGTTCTAAATCTGTTCCAAATGCACTTCTTCATACTCTTATTACAGAGAATTCTGTATCTGTATCAGTGTCTGTATCTGTATCTGTATCTGTATTGTTACATCAAATAGTCCAATTCTGGCATATCATTAACCGGCAGATGCATATATTTGGTGAATGTGCGTGTACATGTGTATTTGATATCTTATAGTGCGTGCTCAAGACATGAGATCCCAAACCACAAGAGGTTCTAAATCTATTGAAAACACACTTCATCATCATACAGTGCTGATGACAGAGAATTTGATATCCCAATTGAAGCCATTACTTACTGCCAGGAGCGTAGTCACTAAGACTCATCCTTCGATGACCTGCGTAGGAAGGAAGTGGGCTAAGCTGTATCATCCTCTGTTCTTCCGGCTGGGATGTCGTGGGTGCTGCCGCGTCTGGATCAGCAGACAATGATTGCTGGTTTGTGCGTTTGAACAAGCCCAGTCGATGCTTTTGCTCCCACTGTTTCTGCTTCAATCGTTCTTCTCGCCTCTTCTTCTCAAGTTCCTGGAGGTATAAAAATAAAAAAACTCCCGTGAATAATTGACAGTGACCATTGCATTCACAATTCTATAATATAATAATAATTTTTCCTTTAATGTCTTGATTAAAATCGTTCATGTCTTTCATATGAATAAACCCTTTTATCAATATTTCATCTTTTCTTGTGGTGTTAAAAGAATACTTATTCAATACCTCTAGCTCATTTAAATATTCAAATTTTTGCAGTGGTAAGACAATCAAGAAAATTCATTTGATACAATAGGCCCCAAGTATGCAAATAACAAGATAATGAGATTTTATATATAATATACATTGGACGCTCATTACAAAAAGACAATTAAAAAAACCATTTATTACAAAAATATGTGACGATTATCATTTTGCTCATTATGTTTTTATTCCCTTCCACTCAGTCATTCCATTCGACTCCCTAATAGACATACAAAATACCACAACATACCACAACCCTTTGTTTTTCTTTCGCCCACTCTGTTTTTGTGGGGGTTTTTTTCTTCCACTCACACGGCTCATTATTTTGCTTATTCCATTTTATTTTTTTTCTTCCATATAATCATTCCATTCCACTACCTAATAAATAAACATAATACCACAACAATGTAGGCTACCTCAACCCTCTGTTTTTCTTTTACCCACTATGTTTTTTGAGGGTTTTTTTCCCCCCTCACACATAACTCATTATGCTGCTCGTTCTAATGTTTTCCCTTGAAAACAGTCATTCCATTCCACTCCCTAACAATCACAATACCACCACAACATACCTCAATCCTCTGTTTCTCCACAATACAGGTCACCTGTCCAAGCAGATCATCCAGCTTTGTCTCTGTCGCGTCCTTACCCATGGAGGCCAAAGACAGGGCGCGATCCAAGGGGAAGAAGTCATGGTTTTCTTTGTTCAGCTGTTTGGTATAGATAGATAGATAGACAGACAGACAAGGGTTAAGAAGTCGTGTTTGATGAATGAATGAATGAATGAATAAATGAATGAATGAGTAATAATTATGATAAGAATGACGCTTATATAGCCCAGGAATAAATGATTAAAAACTCCAAAACAAGGAATATCATCAACGAGCCATCACATTGACCAATTCAATCATATAA